>JAVTVY010021855.1:0-88407 GCA_036873755.1 Hanleya hanleyi
AAACGGTCATGACAAGTTGGACACCCAGGAGAGTTAGGCTTGTAGACTATTGCTCTCTCATCGACTATAATATTAATGAAAATAGATGCGATGATGTGAATTCATTTGTCATATTACGAAAGATAAGACCAGAACATACGATGAACACAATCTCAAAAAGGGAACGAAAATATAAATGTCGCCGACCTATGATACCATTATATTGTACCCCAGTCCGAACGAACATGCATTGGTCGAAAACATATCATTGAACCAAATAAATTCTGGTTATAACAAGAGTGGTGACTTAAGGCGAATGATGCAAGATCTGCGGTGCTACGTTTAACATCCTGTATCCAGTTACCAGGTATACAATCACTAAAACGAGCGTATCATAGCCTGTGTTGGAGAAGCTAACTGTCGTGAAGCTTTATCTGTTTTTTTTTCTTGGAAAACGATACCGCGGTATAATCCGAAAATCCGGTCAATAGGTACAGGACAAATTTACTGGATCTTAACATTATTATTGTTTGCATTGCTAATTTGGCGATTTACCGATCTATTAAACTTGAATATTAGAGTATATGGAGTAGTACTTCCTTATATGAACGCTGTTCTATCAATTGGTGGAGTACTGATAACTGAAGTGATTCATGGTAACTATAAATGATAAAGAGAGCCACTCGCCAATATATGTATATGAAGCGAACAATATGTATCTCCATGTGTGACAGTGGGGCGAACACCAACAAAGCTCTCACGCCGTTAGAGTATCGGCAAAGTTACGCTGTTATTTCTAATTTAAAAGGGAATTTGATAAATACAAGCGTGGGCTTTCAAGGATATTTTCAACCTGTAATGCGGCATAGCCATCAGAAAAATATCCAGTATATGGCTAACATATCATTAGCGCTGGTAGTGGTGAGCTAGCAAAATAATCGTGACACGCCAAATAAAAGCTCCAACGGAGAGTGGGAGGCTAGTCTGACGTCATGTATTGTATAACAATAGCCGTAGAATTCCTGATTCCGATGCATTACCTGAATATTTTCGTGGTAGGAAGCAGAACATTTATACACATGTCTAGGGGTCGAGCTCTACCATTAAAAGTATATGGTTTAACAAAAGCTGGTGTAATGAGGTTTATAAATGAGATTTTTGACAATATTCATGTGATATTATTTGGGATAGCTATAGAGTCCAACAGAGTGACTTGGGTTTCATTATTTTTATTCCTGTAGTTTCCTCCACAAAAAAATTCTTTATTAATTAGGAAATAAATATTCGATGTGAAATAGAATAATTTTAGACATGTCAGGAAGTTTTCGTTTCCATGTTATCTTCGTTCTAACGAAACAGAGAAAAGTTGGCCAGGGAGGGGCGGAATCCACCACCTCCAGTTTTGAAGTCCACTAGCCAGACTTCCACACAGCGGCTCGTATTTGTCGTTTAATTTGTGAGAACTACGTACACGATATAAACATACAGATATTATAAAGCTTATTTCCTCGGGGTTACAAAACTGTGAATATTGGTCGTGAGTTGGAAGATATATCAATTTGAATGCATAAAATGAACCTCCATTCTCAAACGTTTATTTGACGTGAATTCAATTGATGACTGCCGAGGAGAAAACAATCTGCCGCGTTTTTTTTTTCTCGAAATTTGGCCTAGATCATTTTTTTGTGAAATTTTGTGTTTTATCAATTTAAGGATCACTGGATAAAATGCGATGATCACACTTCAAATAGCAATATTCCATCAACAAGAACATCATTTGGAAAACTGAGGCACTGCTACGTGCCAAATTACGAATCTCCATGATGAATAGTTTTCAAGAAATAAACGGTTTTCTTTATAAAATCGGACAAAATGCAATGGTCTTAGTTCAAACAGCAATATCTCAGCAACAAGAAAATTAGAAAAGCATTTAGAAAAAGCATTTAGAACAGAAAACTGAGGCACCGCTATATCTTTCACCTAATACGCATGTTGAACAGTTTTCAAGAAATAAACGGTTTTTCTTTACAAAACTGGAGAAATCAAGTAATGGAATTAGAGCAATAAACCGACTAGTGACCATAAACCGATAGTCACTCATAAGATTTTAAAGGATAAAATTTCGTCTTTATTCACCTAAACATTCTTACCAAGGGAAAGTATAGTACTCAAGGAATGTTCAAACGGTCGACGAAACACCTTAAAAAGTTTTATAACGTGCGAGTTCTAAAAATGCTCTGTATTTTGTTATCGCTATCATGTATCAAGATTTTCCTTATGTCATACGTGTACATGTTATTCCATTATATTCAACATACATGTATTCCCACGTGCAAGTGGGGAAGTTCGTATTCACCTGTGTGGCCATACATATACATGAATAGAAAAAAAAAGAATAAATCGATTTCTCTGATAGCCTAGCATCTAAAATACTGAGGGTGCATGCAATATGAACTACAAATAATGTTTAAGATGATTATAATTCATTGTTCATATTGCATATGGAAATTTACATATACATACATGTACATGAGCATCTTTCTTCTATGAAGATAACCTAATACACTTGTTTAAAACTTCCTGTAACGTTGAAATTGTGGGCAAAGCAATATTATAATCTGTCTGGCACGAGCTATCTGGCATGGGCTCGCCCTTCCTGGCGAACCTTACTCTGCATCTCTGGAACGTCGAACGTTGGGAGCTGAAAATTCAGGACTTCATACCTTATTAAATGTAGTAATATTATGGGTAACTTCAAATTGCCGAACATGAAGGTGGAGCCGAAATATAATTAAATAATACACTGAAAAAAAAACAGGAATAAAAAACATAAAATCATTCAAAAACTCAGTCAAACTGTAAGTTTTGGAAAATAACGTCACGGTGACGTCATGAACGCAGTCAATTGTAATCTGTTTGCTTATTCTGGTATATTTAGACTCAGAGATTATGATAGGACGTTTAAGCTTCCTAGCCTGAAGGATTGCCAAAACATACAGACTGATGAGGCGGGATTAGGAATTATACGGCTCTTTAGCACAATGACCTCATGATGACGTCTTTGGAGCTTAGGATTTTTCGAATCCTGATTACCATAAGTAATATCAAATTTTGTTGCTTTTGTCAAGCGTGTGACGATTCTGACCAGTTTCGTCCTGAACTTACCCCAGTTTGGGCCCATGCTCACAAAAGGCTGTACTTTACTAGAGTTATGGCTATTATCATAACAAATAATATGAATGCGTACTGTTAGCTTTACCAAGAACGTACGTGTCTCGAGTGCTTGACCTTGTCAGGGCGGAAATTGGTTTGTACGACCAGATATCAGGGAAATCTATGAATAGAAATAACGAGTATACTGTACATTTGGTTTCGACTGAGTCAATGTCTGATTGTATAATTAATTTAACATACGCTGGTGTAAAACCCGTCATTTGGACGTCGATATTTGTCCGTTTTCTACACCCCGCCTCACCGACTCTCTTGGACCTGCTTCAGATACTACCTTGGACATCTGTTAATCATGAGAGATGAACTTACACATGTTAAAGTCTGTAAATATTGACGTTAGATGCAATTTGTATACGTCCGCCCAAAAGCGAACGTACTGATGCCGATTACCGTCCGTCCGTCTGTCCGCCCGCCAGCCCGTCCGTTCGTGTCCGGTCTATATCTTGGACCGTTTTCTATCTACAGTTCCATTTTGTTGTCAGTGGATACCCTAGGAGCGGACGATGCGTCGGGTACCAAAATGGAGATCGAAGTCAGGGGCCACTGGTCTAATAAAGAAAAATCATTGAACCGTTGTGTCCGGTCTATATCTATGCCAGTTTTATATCCACATTTGCAAGTTTTTTGTGACTCGGTACACTAGGTGGTGCCTAAATCAGAAAATCATTAAAAATCATTTTTTCTGTATCAGTGGGTACATTAAACAGGAGACGATGTGTCACATACCAAAATTTAGGTCACGGTAAAAAATCAAGGTCAGTGTGACCCCATAAACTGGAGATTATTGAAAATCGCGATTATTTGTGTCCTTAGATATATTAAGGGAGACAATGTGTCATGTACCAACATTTACATCAATCTCAATGTCACTCTGACCCCAAAATCAGTAAATTATTAAAATTCACAATTGTTTGTGTCAGTAGATACAGTAGGGTTAGACGATGTGTCACGTACCAAAATTTAAGTCACGGTGAAAGATCAAAGTCACTGTGACCCTAAAATCAAGAAATCGTTAAAAATCAAGATCAAAGGCCAAGTTCATTGTAACCCCCAAATCAGGAAATTATAAAAAATCTATTTTTTGTTTTAGAGGAAACATAAGGAGAGACGATGTCTTGTTGCGGGCGTATATTGAAACCAAGTTTGGCTCTTTATCAGTTTCAACACACCATAACAATACAAACTCCACCGTCCGTCCAAAAACATTCACAGTCTCTCACAGTTCATGTTCTCGTCCCCAGTTGGCGTTAAATGCCCGTTTTGAATTCCTATCACCCCTCCCTTCTGGGATCCTTCTCTAAAAATATCCTAAGCTCATTTCGATGTCAAGAAATAGACTTACGCTCTGTACATATATATTTCATGTTTCGGTCGCCTGCGGGCGTTAATTGCCGTTTACGATTTTTCCCCTATTTTAAGACGCTGTCCCGAACCGTACAGCTATCCTGAAAAAGTTTCACGCCCTTGCTACCCACACCCGCCCCAACCCAAAGAAATTTCACGGCCTTTTTCTCCAAGGGGCAACAATTCGACCTCCAATGGGTCTCAGATGCTCTTGTTGAAGTTTATATTCTTTAATGTTACCCACAATGACCCCCAATATCGTCCTGACGTAATCTCCTGACATTCAGTCCAAGCTGTGGTCGTACCAATCTGAGTAAACATCGATGTATATGAAAAACTATATCCCGTGAGCATACCATCCGGTTTACTGACATTGTGGTCGTTCGGACCGGACAATCAATTAAACAAACAAACAAGCAAGCAAACAGTGGCTTGTTTTGAAATTATCTTATGATGATGGACTAACATCAAACCGCCACATATTGTGAACATGTATGAATGGTGATAGTGTTGCCAGTACCATCGCAGTCTTAAATTCATGATATTTGATAGAGTAAGAAGTTTCCTGTGATTAAAAGTTGATCAAGACGAGCTTTACAGAAAAGAGAATCCACGAACACTGGATACCGTACTGCAGATATGGGAATATTTGAGGCAGTACTGCGGGTAATACCGTATTATGATTCTTACAACAGCGTGAACATTAGCATATTACTTTCAGGATGACAAAGGATTCGAATGTTCATTCCATCGCAATAAAGAATTTGTTCATTTCGAATGTTCATTCCATCGCAATAAAGAATTTGTTTGGCAGTATTCTGCTCTTGCTCATTACAACGGATTTCTTGGCAAAAGGCACATAGCGGAACTGTCTCACTGATAGCTAACCCTATAAAAAACATGCAATTAAATGCTTCAGTTGGCCTGCATGCTACACGAAATGTGGAGACAGACAGACTTATTTATCGTATGGAGTCATATGGTGACTACAGCTGATGTGGTATTATATAGCGATCCGGACAGAAAGATGTTAAATAAAATATCGTATTTCCTTGTCTGGCTTCCTCGTCAAGTCGCAATGAACAATCGGCCCTTGTTGATTAGGATGGCCGATAACGCTAACTGCTTTCGTTTCTAAAATAAACTAAATTCAATGTCTGGTTATATGCGATGCATCTTGCTCATCCTTGCCTTGAAAATGTGCAAGATAGATTGGATTTATTGTATTTTGACCCTGCAATGATGAAGAGAGTTCATTCCATATAAAATATATCAAGAGCATATATAATATGGAAGCAGAGGTAATATTGGGAAGTTTTCCTGATTCCATGATATTTGCATAGTAATAAATACAGTTCAATTTCATAGTGTAGTTACCTAAGCCATGGAACTTTGGTTTCAACACATCGGTATATAATGCGCAATGATAAATTGTTTCTATACTCGGGATGAAACAAGTATTGGATTCAAGTATTTTAAACTGTATATGGATAAGATCGTCCTTGTTACCATTTTTCATGATCTATTTAAGTCGCTAAACTGTTTGGTTAGTAAGCGACCGAAAATTACTAGGTGATTGGTGTAGAGAGAAGATCAACCGGTTTGTTGGTCTACTGGTGCACAAACTGCGGTTTTTTAGCTGACCCTGGATTTTCAACGTTAGCCGTTGACTTTTAGACATGTCGTCGAATGTTCATTTCATGGCACCAAATAATTTGTCCAGCATTGTTCCGTTCCGGCACTGAAATGTATTTCCACAGACAACAGAAAGCTAAAAAACCCGCAATCAACAGTATTGATTGCGACTCGAAACACAACAATGATACAGTCAAGCATTCAGTCTCTGAAAAGACAGTTGTTGTAAATTTTACGTCGCAGTACATTCAAGTATTTCATTGTCTTACTAACTCCACGGACGAATTCAGTGGAAATGAGCATGACTTGACTGGGAATAAAAACTTTCGACAATCAAAAGAAAGACTACGTTCGAGTAAGAATCTTAGTAATGGACAAGAGCAGAATACTGCCAAACAAATTCTTTATTGCGATAGACTGAACATTCGAAATCCTTTGTCATTCTAACAGTAATATGCTAATGTTCACGCTGTTGTAAGAACCGTCATGACCCTGTCTAAATAATAAATATTCTGCAACGAATTTTGTACGTCACCCAACATACATCTATAATAAAGATCCTAACGTGCTAAAATACGTTAAAGTTGACGATCGAATGATCTTGGCACAATCTCCCATGTGTGTTCACCACGTCCTGCACTTAAGCCATTAAGACAGATGATGACCTCGCAGTTGAGTTATCAAGGGCGATAACTCTCATAATTGAACAGCATAATTAAGATCCTCGACAGTTATAAAATGACACAATGCTATTCTATGGATAACAACTTCTTTATTGCTGTGGAGCTGACGTTTCGTTGGAGATACTTCCAACTTTTTCAAAGCTAATGATCTACATTTGATTGATTGATTGAAATTGCAGTTTAAGGGCCGCTTCCCGTACGGATTTCGCAGCCCATCAACTCAATGTTTTATTTTAATTACACGTTACATTTCTTAGTTTGTTAAAGATGTTTACAAGCGCTGTATAATCAAATAAACAAATAAATAAGTAAATAAATATATAAATAAATAAATAAGTAAATAATAATAAATGGGCGGATGGAGATATAAATAGAATAGAAGAATTGTCTATGTACAGGTTCATCGCTTGGTTTTTGATTAGGTTATATTGGTAAGTATGTGTTCATTACCCCTCAGCCCATCGGGCTGCGGGGTCTTGCAATCGGCATGTACGTCTGGTCGGCCGGCCGGACGGCCAGCCGGCCGGCCGGCCGGCCGTCTGTCAACAATTTTTTGTCCGGGCTAGATCTCAGTTACTATTTGACTGACAGTTCTGATACTCACAGTGAATATCCCTAGTATCCCAGAGATGTGCACTGTCATGTTTATTCCGTGTTACGTCATTTCTTTACAGAGTTATGGCCCTTTGAAATTTCGCGTCACTAACTTTTGTCCGGGCTAGATCTCAGTTACTATTTGACTGACAGCTCTGATACTCACAGTGAATATCCCTAGTATCCCAGACATGTGCACTGTCATGTTTATTTCGCGTTACGTCATTTCTTTACAGAGTTATGGCCCTTTGAAATTTTGCGTCACTAACTTTTGTCCGGGCTAGATCTCAGTTACTATTTGACCGACAGCTCTGATACTCACAGTGAATATCCCTAGTATCCCAGACATGTGCACTGTCATGTTTATTTCGTGTTACTAACTTTTGTCCGGGCTAGATCTCAGTTACTATTTGACTGACAGCTCTGATACTCACAGTGAATATCCCTAGTATCCCAGAGATGTGCACTGTCATGTTTATTTCGCGTTACGTCATTTCTTTACAGAGTTATGGCCCTTTGAAATTTTGCGTCACTAACTTTTGTCCGGGCTAGATCTCAGTTACTATTTGACCGACAGCTCTGATACTCACAGTGAATATCCCTAGTACTGTCATGTTTATTTCGTGTTACGTCATTTCTTTACAGAGTTATGGCCCTTTGAAATTTTTCGTCACTAACTTCTGTCCGGGCTAGATCTCAGTTACTATTTGACTGACAGTTCTGATACTCACAGTGAATATCCCTAGTATCCCAGACATGTGCACTGTCATGTTTATTTCTTGTTACGTCATTTCTTAACAGAGTTATGGCCCTTTGCTTTTCTTCCAACAACATGGCCTTCATTCAGTCATTAATTCTCCAACAACAGACCTACGGACAACTGTAGATCAGATTTTCACCAACTTTCAGCCTTCAGAAATAAAAGCTGGTGTTCATGAGACGTACTACTCATACCATAAAGCTGTGTGGATGGCTGTTCACCCAAAACAATAATACAGTAAGATGTCATCCTCTATTCTTGTTCGAAATTAACCTTACTTACCATTGACATATAGCTCAGATTCTTTCTTGGGGCCTCCGTTACCACGTGGTTCGCGAGCTTTGCTCACCTCTCTGGTCGTCGGTTTCATTCCTAGCTCTTCTCCAACTTTTTCTCAAGCCATAAGTGTGATTGTCCGCCAGGAACCAATAGATGGTCGAGGGTTTCCTCCGGGCTTTGCCTGGTTTCGTCGCCTAACAAATTCTAGCACCTCCGGCATATGACTGAAATAATGTTGAGTACTACACACACACACTCGACTCTTCCCTGGAATAGATCTTCATCTATGAAGAACTATTCACCAGATCTTTACTAACTTTTCTTGAGGTATCGATCCACACAGTCTTGGATCGATATCCCTTCACAGGATTGATGACTGAAGCCGGTACTAGCAAGTACTAATCGTTGAGTATTCTCTTGAATCAACATTAATACATATGTGGGTAAATAAATTTGACAGAATTCAGCAGATTTTTATGTCAACCTGTTATTCGCTGGACATATTGTGCTGAGGGGTCAAAGCACCTTTTAGGTGCAGCCTCATGTTGTATATTGTAGTCGCGTGGGTGATTCCTTTGTCTTTGTACCCCTCTGTACACACAACGCCGTCCAGAAAAAACTGGGAGAACCATAGGCGGGTTCTTCCAGAAATCTGTGCCTGTAACAATTGCTTGGAGTGGGTATTGGGGTACAGGATGGCAGGTCTACATCCTATATTGGTGAAAGTCAAAGGATCATATTTGCATTAGACAATCGTTACATCGGTGGCATCTCAGGTGTGGCACATCTGATCTGTGTTGTCTTCAGTGAGTATGGTTTCAATTGTCCGTGGTTGTGGTAGGCATTGTGCGATTTGGTTTGAATGTAGAAGCTGCTCTTGTTTCCGTTGATTGTCCGTGGTCAAGGTGTGGGTTTTGGTGATTCCACTGAAATGGCTAGGTCAGGGTGGTTTCTGGGGTGTCGTCACCCACGGTGCTGTTTTATAATATTTGTCGTCATCGGTGTTCTGTTTCATGGCTGGTCTTACTCGTCTGTGGTCTTCAGTGTGCTGTGCTTGTATTACAAAGAATAGAAGAGTTTGTAGTTTCTTGTTTTCTGGTGTTATTTTTTGCCACCGACTGGCACTATCGTGATCTAAGTCACACATGATCAATAGCAATAATTAATTAGGTACTAAATATTATAAATAAAAATATTATTATAATTAAAGCCGATTGTGAATGTTTGATATAACCTCCAGTCTTCTGCCCCTGCTAGAAAACCAGACGGTTAACATTCGTTAACGAGGGTTGGAAATAAGGGAACACAATTTGATCGGTGCTCATTATTAGGAGCTTTTAATTTGATCAGTGAATTTGTCTATGTTATTGCTATGGCATTTTGATTGGTTAGTGTTCAAATTTGATCAGTCATTAATGATCTACATAGTACAGCTGACAGCGATCACTTCGCCATTCTGACGAAAATTAGTATAAAACCAGACTCTGAAAGGACAGACGCCCCTCCAAAATTTCAGTACTCCAAAGCCGACTGGAAAAGCTTCCAGAAAGACTGTCAAAGCCTAAATCATGACGAGATATTCAATTCCGATCCAGAGATGTTTAATGAAAACATTACAAATTCACTACTAAACATAGCACAAAAATATATTCCGATATCACAACAGCGGCACAACAAAAACCCGGTACCCTGGTGTGCCAAAAAGAAGGCACTTAGAAAATTCAAAAAAAGTAGGCTCCAAACTGATCACGCGAACTACAAGGAACTCAAAATCATAGCTGAAAAAAGTGTCAAAGAAGCTAAATCCAAATGCTGGGAAGACTTTTGCAACACTATAGATACCAAAACCAATTCAAAAAAAGTATGGAACAAAATAAAAAATATACAAGGAAAGTTAACAAACACAGTCCCTGTACTGAACAAAACTAAAAAAACGAACAAAGAAAAGGCAGAACACCTCGCCGAATCTTTCGCTTCAAACAGTAGCGATAGCAACCTGAAACCAGAATTCAGAAAAATTAAGGAAGAAACAACGATAGAAAACGATTTGGACGATCATTTAGAAAACTATCTCAATGCAGACTTCAACATTAATGAATATCGCAAAGCTATACACTGTAAAAAATAGAGCTCACCTGGTGAAGACAAACTAGGATACACTATCCTTAAACACCTACCAAATAAAACACAGAAACTAATTTTGAAACTAATTAATGTCAGCTGGCAGACCAAACAACTTCCAAGTAAATGGAAAACATCCATCGTTATCCCAATCCCAAAACCAGGTGAAGATCCATCAGACAGCAACTCTTACCGCCCAATTTCTCTCACTTCAAATCTATGCAAAATAATGGAAACCATGGTAAAGAATAGACTGGAATTTCATATGGAAAACAACAACTTATTAAACAAAACCCAAAGCGGCTTTCGTAAGAACAGAAGTACATTAGACCATATAGCCAGATTACAACACTCAATAAAAAAGGGGAATGCCAAACATCAGTACACACTAGGTATCTTCCTAGACATAGAAAAAGCATTTGACCTTGTATGGCAGGACGGCATAATTATTCAATTAAGCAAACTTGGGATTAAGGGAAGAATGCAACACTGGATAAAAACTTCCTAAACAACAGAAATTTTAAAGTTCGCCTAGGAAACACCCTATCCACCGACCATCAACTAGACAACGGTACCCCTCAGGGAAGCGTCATTAGCCCCACCCTTTTTAACATCCTTATCAATGGCCTAGCCGATGAAATTGACACGAAACATCCAGACGTAGAACAGTCCCTATTTGCTGACGATTCTGCCCTCTGGAAAACCGCACGTTCCATCAAAACACTTACAAGTATAATGCAAAAAACACTAGATACAATTAGCGGCTGGGTGGATAAATGGGGCTTCAAATTTTCCGCTCTCAAAACAACGGGTATTATATTCTCAAACAATAAACACATTGACGTTAAACTAACACTAGGAAGTCAGAAAATTGAATTCAAAAATAGTGTTAAATATCTTGGTATGATATTTGACAGAAAACTCACATGGAAAGGCCACATCGATCAACTAGTTCTTCGGTGCAATAAAGACCTGAACCTCATGAGGTGTGTGTCTGGGACAAACTGGGGAGCGAGTAAATATAGTTTGATAAAATTATACCAAACTCTCATTAGGTCAAAAATAGATTACGGGTCCATCGTCTACCAATCAGCATGTAAGACACAACTAAAAAGAATAGACAGCATTCAATATTCTGCTCTAAAAATAGCTACTGGAGCCTTCAAGGGAACCGCCCTATGTAGTCTTCAAATAGAAACCAATGAGAAACCTCTTCATTTAAGACGAGAGGAACTGTCCCTGAAATATGCAGGAAAAACCAGAGCTAAGGGCGATAATCACCCATGCCACAAAATTTTTGAAGATAAAAGTGAATATGAATATTTAAAGAAAAACTGGGAAAAAGACTCCGCCCCCCTCGGCTACACCGTAAATAACCTATTCCAAGAGCACGAAATACCCATCGCACACATCTGCGACACCTGGGAATTAGAGTCGCCCCACGTGGACACAAGTATTCACGACTACCTCACAAAGAAGGACATCCCAGACTTTATAAGAGCCACCACCCTTGAATATATCAACCAAAGCTGGAAAAATTACTTAAAAATCTATACAGACGGATCGAAAAACACAAGTAATAACACAGGATCAGCTTTTGTTATACCTGAGCTCAACATACAAAATGGTCTCAAACTTCCAAAAATATGTCTGTATACACTAGTGAACTGATTGCTATAATTAAGGCTCTCGAATGGGTCATCGAGCACAAACCAATCCGTGCGGTGATACTCAGTGACTCCCTTAGTGGACTCATATCAATCAAAAATTCTATATCTGACAGTAGACCTGATCTCATACACAAAATAGAATGTATATGTACACAAATACACAACGAGGGTATAGACGCCATCTTAGCATGGGTGCCCGCGCATGTCAACATCAGAGGTAACGAAGCAGCCGACAAAACTGCCAAAGACAGTCTTGCTAAAACTACACACGATGTGCCAATAGGATTAGGATATAAAGAACTCAACACTATCATTAGACGCAAAATAGATAGCAAGTGGCAAAAGGAATGGAACGAAGAAGAACGTGGACGGTGGTTACATAAGATCGTTGATGGAGAGAAAAGACAAGCCCAGGGATTCCAGTTAGACAATAAACGTGATGACCGCATAATCGCCAGATTAAGACTAGGCAAAACAGGACTTAAATCACATCTGTCCGTGCTTCTGAAAAACACCTCACCACTCTGTACCGCATGCAACAATGTAGAAGAAACAATAGAACACGTGCTACTTGAATGCCCAATCCACAACCAACAACGTGTGGCACTTAGAAACGAATTAAAAAAATTCAACACTCCCTTAACATTACCAGCGTTATTAAACCCTAAGCCCCCCATTAGAAATCAGGTATTCAAGTCCTTGATAAATTTTATCAAAACTGCTGGTTATTACTCCAGTATATAATACTACAGCCGTACATGCGCAGTCAGCAATTTTTTATTTTTTTCCCCCACATAATCAACTACTAGTACACCAAGTACTATGACACGATTTGATAGAGGCCAAATCATTCTTCTGACTCCAACAAATGGTATGGTTGCAGCGGAGTTACCTTGATACTAAGGGGCGTGTGCACCATAGCCATACAAACCATTATGGCCATAATAAACTATCCATACATAACATCCGGCCAAAATGTCACAGACACATTCAGAAATAAAATAGGCATGGCAACAACGGAGTTACCTTGATGCTTGAGGGCCGTCTGTTCCACTGTCCTACAAAGCAAACGATGGCCAAATCTAATTGAATTCGTGACAACATTAGCACGGCCAAATCGCATATAGCGAGCAGTATTCGGCATAAAATATAGGAAATGGTGATGGCGGAGTTACCTTGATATTGAGGGCCGTCTATCTCATTGTCCTACAAATTCTTTATGGCCATCAAACGATAATGCATACAGAAATAATACAGTGCCGTTTATTTGTGTATTCACCTAGTACTGAATCTATCGAAATGTTTAGTAATTTATTCATTTGTTTATCTATTTACTCACTTAATTATATATTGCTATTCATATCATGTGACTGACATTCGAGGCGTGCCTGTTGTTGGGAGGAAGATATATCAAATTATTGCATCGAAAAACAATAGAAAACAAGAATGACTACAAACCTTCTATTTCATATGACACAGGCACACCGAAGACCACAGACGAGTTGGGCAAGTTGAAACAGAAGACGGATGACGATTACAAGAATACCAACAGTGCCTTGAGTGACAACGCCGCATAGCAAGAACACCCAGAATCAGAATACTCGACCCTAGACCACACCGGACACACTACCCCTTAGATGTTACCGAACTGACGCCTCAACACAGAATATGATCCTTTGACTTTCACGTAATATAGGACGTAGACCTGCCGTTCTGTACCCCACTACACACTCCAAGCAATTGTTACAGGCACAGATTTCTGGAAGGATCCACCCTGTTCCCAAGGGCGTCGTTAGGGAAGCCGTCTCGAAGGATCCTGAAAACGCCCTGGTTCTCCCAGTTTTTTCTGGACGGCTTTGTGCGTACTATGGGGTACCGAGACAAAGGAATCATCCACGCGATTATAACAAATATTTTTCAGTATAAAAACCAATAACAGACTTAACGACTTGTACATAGCGACTCTTCTCTACTAGTATTTATATTTCCTCATTGTTATTGTTATTCATTATTTAATTATTTATTTTAATATCTAGCGCTGCAAAAGATCTCAAATTAACAAAGAAATGTACCGTGAAATTTAAATAAAACATTGAGTTGATGGGCCGCGAAATCCGTATGGGAAGCGGCCCTTAAACTACAATTTCAATCAATCAATCAGTTGAGGGTATTTATACAAGTGATAACAAGCAAACAAGGTCACAAAATAATCATAGCACAATAGGTTTCATGAGTTAGTCATGTCAGGAAAATAAAGATAATCAAACAGGGAATATGACTATTGTAATCTGCTAATCGTCTAGGCGGGTAAAGACAATAGGTGATATCAGATTAAGTTCAAAGTGGCCTCAATTTGTTATCCATAGAATAGCATTGTGTTTTATACGCCAACTTCTAAATGCCTATCAAAGAAGTTATAAAATGGAAAGAAATTTGTTATATAATTAGCCTGCAATTCTACGTAAAATTGTTCACTGGTCGACAGAGACTGCAATTCCAGCGGCATCGACTGAAAATTTTCTCATGTTCATCTGTTTGAATTATAGCAAAATGCGGAACACAGCAAAAAAAGCCGCTCCAGACTGAGGAGCGGCCAACTGCGGAGAGAATGAGGCTTTCCGGGTAAAGTTTAATAATTACATTTAATAACGTTCTTATCTAGCATTGTCCTTCATCAGCATCCTATCACAGCAAGAAATGAAAATTAACTGCTAAATTACGATCCCGTAGATTTCGAACAGCATTTCAATGGAATGCACAAATATATGTTAAAACACATAATTCAGGGCTACCTTGAGGGATTCCCTTACAGGGTCTCAGGCGTATAAACCTTAACGTTATTAAACGTTGATGATTGGCTGAGGTATGACACAACATTCTTCCTCTGTATATTAGAATACACTATTGAGTTGTCCCATTATGTCCAGGTCGCCCCTGGAATACAAGCGTCTAGTCCGTCATTCATAATTCAGCCGTCGTCCATTAAAGAATATCTGCGTCCATAAACCAAAGACATATTCCATATCCATATAACAGTATTAGCACCAAATTCAAAAGACAATCATAGTATACATAAACATAGGCTAGTTTCCTGCAAGAGAGAAGCGGTCAACAGTTTTCAATGATGCCGACAAGACATCATGATGTTCCAAAAATATAAAATCCGTATCGCTGATCAGTATTCTTAATCCATAATAATCGTTCTAAAGTCGTTATCTAGAGAATGGTGTATCTCAGTCACGCTTTGATTGTGACTGTTCATATGAGCACCATGAGGATCTTGAAGTACATGGGTTCATACGGCCCCTAGCCCCGGGTTAAGCGGAATTAGACACAAGTTACGAAACGTAACGCCATAGATCTTGCACGCTACGTTCGTATTTTGCTATCAGCATGCGATATGTATCGCCAAATTTGAGAAACTTTGAGTGGAGGCGCCTGGAGGAATAGCCCTGTTCTATAACTTTCTGCAACAATGTTTTGTGACGTTGATTGAAATCGTCACAATTAACACAGGATCTAGCAAATGCTACTAGGCGAAATATGTATACGCCATATGCAGGTCCCACTGGAATATTACTGTCCAGGAAGGGATAGTTTACGATGTCGAAATTGTAATCATCTCTTTTGTCATAAAGTCGACAAGAGAGAATGCCCGCTTCATTTTTGTAGAGATATAGATCTAAATATGATGTGCCTGTAGGGCTATCTGTAGTTTCCTTCAAATCCAGTGAAGGTGGATATATATCCTTCACTGTGTCATTTATATAGCGATTATCCGCAGCGAGAAGATCGTCTATAGAGCGAGTTTGGTGAATGAGAAGGAACGGGCTTTGAATGGATCGGTTTTTGAAAGCGCGTGCATATAGTCATATTTAAAAGAGAACAGATACAGGTCAGCCAACAGGGGTGCGCAATTAGTACCCAGTGGAATACCTATATGCTGTTGATATATTGTGTTGCCAAATTTCACATAGATATTTTTAATGAGAAATTCAAGCAACTCTATAAACAAAGAAACATCCCATGAATGATATCTCTTGTATGTAGTAGAGCTAAAGAATGCTTTATGGCTTCCGACATTAATATATCTACGATCAGTTTTCTTGAACACAGATACTATTAATGAACTTAGACGGTCAATAAGGTCCTGATGAGGGATTGTAGTATAGAGAGTCGAGAAATCCCATGTGGATACATGTCTGTACGGTATGACCGTAAGACATTTTGAGTTTTTTTAATATCCACATACATTCAACGCCAGAGTTTTTAGAAATAGTGGCGCAATACCTTTCCCAACATGCTTTTACCTCCTGAAGGGCCTTCGTCAATAGGGTTGAAAGAAGCTTGGTGGTGCAGCTTCTAGAACCAGCTATGAATCTAGTTTTGTATGGTGATTTATGCATTTTGGGAGTCCAGTATACTTTTGGTATGTCGTTATGATTGGTTGGAAGAAAAATACCTCTTTCCCTGAGAAACGTTTTGTGATTGTTAAATAAATCTTCCAGGGTAAATGAAGTTTGGGAGTAAGTAGACGTATTTGATGATGATAGGTCTACACTCAATTCTTTAACCAGCACCTGGTAATAGTAATATTTACATATGAATATTATATTATTTGGAGCTTTGTCTGCTGGGACAATGACGAATTTACTCTGGAGATTTGCAAGAACTTCTTGCGAATTGAGGTTTCTCAGTACTTGTTTTGCTTGGGGAAGAGTACTTCTGTCAATATGGCGGAAAACTGACCTGTTTCTTAGTATGAAACTATATACTGATGTTGTTCATTACGATTCGTCGCTCTTCACGTTAAATGTACCGATTAAACGCAACATATGAAAGTGGCGGGAAAAGACGCCGGAGTACTGACAAGAAGTCATATGACCCCACATGCAGGCCAATATTCTGACTGCATATATAAAAACACCACGAGAACCAAATATCATTCGTATCTCAGTCATCCTGCAATCCAATGTTTTTTAAGAAGGCAAATTGTGTTCTGAGGTGAGCACTTTTCAACGGTACAAGCTGGTCACATGCTCACCGTCGTTTGATTGTCACATTTTTTTTTCAGGAATAAATCGAGACGTACAGAGCAAGCGGAAAACAATAAAAGTTTGCCATGATATTATTCAATGGTAAAACAACTGAGAATTAATTTTGGGATATTCTTATACTTTGGAGGAAGTGACGTCATTTACTGTATTTTTACCTTTAGAGAGCTTCACATGAAATTTTATCAAACGAGTGTAACAAATTGTATCACATTGCTTTTGGATGCTTTGACAGGAGAAATTATCTTATGGGCAAAGACTTGAAAGTCATAAGGATTTCAACATTCGTTTCTGTAATACGGATGTGACCAGCAGAAGATCAAAGCTGTTAGTCGCTTAGAAACTATCCTGTGTTCATCTGAAATAATACTTGATGCACAACTGGAGTTTGGTGCTAAAAGTGACTCGCGAATAGTATTTTTATCTCATTTCAGACTAAGTTGTAAGTTTTTGATTGGTTAATTACCCTAGTGCATCAGACCGTACTGCAAGTCTCTGCTGGCGACAGTGAGTATACCAATTTCTCGTATACCAATGATGACGAGGAGGCGCGTGGCCGTATACCAAAGCGTGCAACACCTGCAGGCAAAGACTGTTTCAGACGAATTTCCGCGGTAATACCGGCACTTGGACAAGTTGTGTGAGTAAAATTGCGTATTTGCGCAAGATAAGAAATAAATTATCATCGGAAGCTTTATATGCCACATAAACAGGAATGTCAGAATACCAGCTAAGTATTTCATCCAGTTTATCATTCATCGCGGAACTGATGAAAATTAATCAACGCTGCATGTACGACTCGAGACGTTTTTACTCTGCTCAATGTTGATTCACATCCGTCTTTCTTTCGGGTTGGAGAAAAATATTAAACGAACGAGGAAATTGTAATATTTATCTTCTCGACGAAATACCCGCCTGTTTCCCCACACAAAAACTTGGTATAACTTGAGGTATATCGACGCGGAAATTCCCTAAACGATAGATACGTAATGAATATCAGACCTGACGCTCGTGGTCAACTAAAGAATTCTCGCATCCTGTAACACCCAAATCGCACTATAAATGTATAAATATAAATGGTAATATACACTTTTTTCTTGAGAAATGAGAAACGGCCAACAGCTTTCGATGAGATCGTAGAACCTGTATTTAGTATGCCTATATTTTCAATCAGGCTCTTTCGTGTTACCATAATATTGGCATACTGTATACGGTCTATGCCCTACTACTGGTGCTGTGTACATTTTCGCCAGACTGTCATCCAAATGGCATTCTACTTAATCCATGTGATAATTGTCTGGAGTTACAACAAAGGAATGGATTTTCAAGTTTATTTACAACTGTACATTATATATAAATATACATATCATTAACAAGAGTGTATGAATAACAATATCAAATACATAATTTTGAGCATATCATTCTTGAATGAAAACTTTGAAACAATATTTGTAATGACATGTTCTTATATTTCCTGCGTCAGGAACCAACTAGCTGACATACGAACTGATAGGAGAAATTATGTGTTTGTTCTAATATGTACACAGTTAACATACATGTAATACTGTCAGACATATTTACTTTCAGTTGATTACTCCTTTTTTCTGATAAATATGTACCATTTAGCGCGTAAATAAGACCATAAAACCGTAAAATGAAGATCAAACGATATAGGGCCCCTTTGCAGAGAAAAAACGTTCCGCAAATGCAGAGTAAAATGCCGTTTATCGGGTGTAAATATATTTTTTTTAAATTGAGAATGAAAAACTAATCAGATGTCACCAAATGTACACCAAGTATGTCCACAGCTGAGTTCCATCTCATCAACACTAAGTTTGAATATCCATTTCTAGCATTATGCACACTATACATATTTGATTCTTGAAAATACTCTCATTATTCTCAGAAAACCTTCTAATCACTACATATGCAACGACAATAATCTGCATCATTTATATCAATCGATAACAAAATAGCCAACTGCTTCAACTTCAGGGAAGACCTCTGGGAAGTCCTGGGGAACCAGTTACAATTGGCAACCAAGTCTATACTATTATTAGCATGCATCATATTAACCCTATCTGGCCTGGGCTTTTTGGGACCTGTCCAGGCCTGGGGGGGGGGGGGGGGGGGGAAATGGCCCCCCTAATAATTTTTCTTACCCCTTGAGCTAGGGAGCTGAAACTTACCACACTATACCCTTGAGTTAAGCTCTACCAGGCCTCTTTGATGACGTCACTGTAAAAACGGCATTTTTTGGTCGATTTTTCGGTCAGATTTTCCGAATTTTTTATATATGCAATTTCTCCTCAAAAACTGCATGATAAATTAGTAAATATTAATGTGATGTGAAATAAAATAGCTTTTATACACTTTTCATCGCGGAAAAGCAGAAATTTTGAAGAAATCTAGGCTCAAAATCACCCCAATATGTTAAACTATGAAGTCATGGAGTTTCAGCTCTCCATTTTTGTCGTTCCGGATATAGCTCATAAAGTTTGGTAGGGGGCAATCCCCTCAGGCCAGGTAGGGTTAATGCAGGCCAATCTTAATCATGAGTATTTCAGAGAAGTCTAATATTTATATTTCTACAATTCTCTACTTCAACCGCGTTACATCAATTTTACAATTTTAGATTTTCATTTTGGGTTCCCACTGAACTGTTGAAAACGACGCTATTTCTGTGACTGCTACAAATACATGAAATAAAATCTCTATAGGTAAATGGAAATGATAAACGTAGCTCAGCCTCATTGTTGCAATATAATGGTTCATAATGCATTATTTACCGATTTCTGCATAGATTGAAATCAGTGCGCCTCAATAGTTCTTATAGTAGGTTGATGGTGCTCTCCACGTCGGTTCATCAACAGTTCGGACATCTTACGTTCGGTATATCCTGATGTATTTTTGACCTGTAATATATGCTAATTAGAGTAGAATACATAAATAAATAAACGTGTGGACGTGTCCTGAAATATAATACGTAAATAAATCATAAATGTTCCCATATTCAGTACCGGGTACGATTTCTTTTTGAAAATATGCTTAAATACATGAGAGGGTAATAACATACAGTTAAAGTTTCTGAAAAGATATATCTAATTTAGGCCGGATGCCGATACATGTCATGAAACAATATAAAATATAAAACAGTTCGTGAAACATTGGTTATTTAACATATTTGGCCCCTAGACTGAACAGTCATAGATTCCGAAGTTAGATGCCTTATGTACAACTCGGTGCACTATTTACAAGTGTTTGAACTTGGTATATAAGTGGTGGTTAAGCTTGATCATGGCCTTTATTTCAATAGAGTAGTCTCCCCTGGAACGCGTTATACACCGTAGGTTCTTTCATATAATGTCGTCAATAAAAGCAACGTTTGAGTCAAGCCAATCATGCAATAGTTATTTTCGCATATGATCAGTATCAAACATGAGCAGTGACCTACGAAGTAGGGTAGACATTCGGATCTCGACGCGAACTCATCTTCATTTTATCCAGCCAATTTCTACGTTCTCACTTCGAACCTGCCTTGATTTATCTGACCCCTTCAGCGTTCAAAATCCGAGGTGTAAATTTCACCAGCTAACGACAGAAGAACCAATCAGAACGTACACATCGATTGCGGGTGAAGTCACATAGAGTGACATCATCCTCTATTAGCGGCGTCCTTCCTCCTAATATGGTGCCCACTAATTAGATCAGCCAATCAATAACGCTCTTGTGCGACCCATTTCGAATTTCAAATGTTTTCGAGGTCAGTGACGTCTCGTGTCTATTTATAAGTTATTTGAACATTGAAGGGGTCCAGATATATCAAGGGAAGTTCGAAGTGGGAACGTAGAAATTGGCTGGATAAAATGAAGATGCGCGAACTGAGCTCTTGGAAATCCTCACCCCAGTTGAAATCGTGCCTATATTAAGATGGGCACTGCCCAAGTCAGAATCAGCAGTGATTTTCATCAAAAATCAACAAAAAAAAATCATCAAAAGTAGGTCGGCTCAGAACTTGTTGGTGACAGTCCCCTAATGCACCTTCATGCCAAAAATCAAGGTTCTAATTTCAACGGTTCTCCTTATTTTGCCGACGAAAGGATTCGGATGGACTGACTGACTGACTGACTGACTCATTACCGGACAATTTGCAATCTGTAGCCTACTTCGTAGGAATTAGTATGTTCAAACCCTTATATCTCCAAACATTATCCTACTGGGTCGTTCTGGAACCGTAATGCGTATGACTGCTAACCCCTGTAGACACCCGTTATGATCTTTTATATCATAATATTGGGGATCGCCAGCCACGCTAGGCGGCGCTAGTGCTCCAACAGGTAAAGAACACGTGGCGTCATAAAACGAACAATTATAACGTCGTTACATTGTGACGTTGCCTTTGTGACGTCCAGAAAAACGACATGGGCATGCGCCATTTACCTCTTGGTACACGTAGCCACCTGGCGTCAGTTCGGGCTGGCGAAGCCCATTACATCCCTTCTTTCAATCGTATATATGTAAGTAGTTGTGTGTGAATAGAGCTTTTATCACATAACAAACGAATTCCCACGCCTCCTACAAGTCTCTCTCCTATCCTGTCTCCGCCATCACAACCCGTGTTTCTGGAAGAAATCTTTATTGATTCCATGGCTCATTCGACGAATACTGGCATGGACGTCTTTAACCATGGCGCCTTTCATTTTGCTAAATCTGATTCCATTATTCCTTCTTATTGACATACTAACACGGACTAACTATCTATTCCTCCGTTACCAGATCGGTCACACCTTTAAACTAGTAATGTGCATGTCGTTGTTGACTGAACGCCGGTAGATCATTTATCGTCACATGGTACTTTGTTTTTCCAGTTACAGACTTTTAACGTATTATCAAATCGAGTTCCCATCGGACAGTCCATTCTCAGGGGACCTAAGAGCCATAAAGTCATTGGAACACACATTACGAAATGTTCGCATGAAGACGGGTCTGGGAATATACCCAGTCCCATGTGATTGCAGTCCACATGCGTTGAATCTGGAACGAATCAAATGAGAAAAACGAATGAAATATTAGGCCTATAGCATACAACAGGTAACATATATGAACATTTCAAAACATGTGGACATGGATATCAAGTGGTGGTTAGGTTAGTCGTTAGACATTCGCAATAATTACGGGTCATTGCAACGTTTCCGATTCGACGAGGTCCTCGGTGGCGAGCGTATAGGCGCTTCGCTGATGATCGCTAGCCTCACACTGCTGAACCTCTCCGGCGGTGATTCTCTCCGGGTACTTCGACTTCCTCCACCATTCAAACTGGCTTTCACCATATGAGTGAAATAACCTTGAGTGTGATATTAAACCAACTCCCCAACCCCCTCAACGGTGCCATATTTCGAGTCCTATTAGAGCACTATCTGATATTCTACAAGTAAGACTTTCGCCCAAAATCAGCTGCACCTGAATTCTGAATATATAAATGAAAATATACTAGCAGCGGACACTGTACTCATAGAGACACACGTGTACTAAATACGTTTTCGTGCCATTGAAAACCCTTCACCTGCACACAGAATTTCGCCTAAATCGGACAAAATGCCGATTTGTTCCTGTTTTAGCAACCATCAAGTCCAAAATTGGTTATAGAAAATCGGTTTTCAGTTTCATTCGTTTCTGACTGAATATTTGCAAGATCATGATTCATGGTGTCCTGCATCATTGAAAGCTGCGTGGAAACCATCTTGTATTTTCATATTTTGTCTTTGATACCGTACATATCTGGAATTGGTGCTGTCATACGAAATAGGTGTTTCGATTGTTGAGACGGAAATTATTTTATGAATGACGGTTGAATATTGAACGTCGGATCTAGCGCCTGCTATTAATGCATGGTTCTTTAGGAACGACGACCCATAACAAACTGTTGAAACGGACTCCTGCATGATGAATCTATCATCAACTCCATCCAGACAGTGTATAGAAATACAAGTCGAAGATCCGACGTTTGGTAGCCAGCCGTCGTCCATAAAGAATTTCAACTTTCATAATCCAGAGGGCTTATTCATGCACACTATTAGCCTCAAAACCGCATCAATTAACTCCAAAATCGCACTCTTGCTGTAGACAGAAAATACTCAGTTTCCACTGATATAATTTTGCGTACATAATAGAACGAACACTATTCAACTGAACATATATATAGGCACAAATACCGCCGGTTTATGAGACTTACCTTCACTCTGTGGCGGTTCTGTTTCTGTTTGTATATCGCCATATTCCTCACTATACGTGTATTCATACCCTCCACTGTCATACCATTCTTCACTGGCTTCACTGTCATACCATTCTTCACTGGCTTCTGCGTCCCAGTCGTCATACACTGAATATTCCGTGTCTTCGTATTCTCCTTGTTCGGGTGATGAAATTTCCGCTTGTCTGCTCAAATTTCTTTCATTTGGAGGCACTGGATATATCTGCTGATCGTCATGTTGTTTCTGTGGAGCGCCATCAGTGTCGTTCTTGGCTTGCCATTCAAATGGTGAGTCAGATGAACTGTTTCTGCCCTTTACCTCCCATTGTTCTAAATTGATTTCTGCTCCTACAGATGAGTTCCTCGTGTTGTTCCTACCGTCTTGAAGCTCTACTGATTTATTCTGCCTCCATAAATGTTCGTCTATACCTAGGGATGAATTATCTACAGATCGGTTTCCTATCCACGATGAGTTCCTTGACGGTACGTTTTGAGTTGTTACTACATACCATTGTCCCACTTTATCCGGGCTAATTTCGTTACGGTTGTCCACTTTCTTCAGTTTATTTGTAGAATTTTGATCACCATAATAAAACCATTCACCGATAGATGAGTTTGACTTTTTTTCAACGGAATCGCTTTTAACAATTGGGTCTTTGTCTTCAGACTCGTTTTCTCTTGGAAAAGACACATTTGCCGATTGCTCTACTCGGATATCTAGCTGGTCTTCTTTCTTACGTATAGGATAACTTTGGTTGATGTAATATTCGTCTTGCGGATACGGGATGGAAATGGACCTATTTACGTCTAGTTCGGTTATATTTCCATTCCTGTTGAGCGGCCGGACTGTTGACCTAGCCTCGTACCAAGGTCTCTGCTTGGCTAAGTTGTCTTCTGGTTGCGATTCGTCTTGTTTTCCTGTGTTCCACTCTCTTGACGTCTGGCCGGCCTTGCCGCCCGATTTCTCCCTTGACGTTGGGCCTGATTTATCAGGCGGTCTTTCTCTTGACCAGTGACCTATTTTGTCCCCTGAATCCTGTTTCTTATCCTCCAATTCTCGATCTCCGACTCGCTTTCCTACGGCATCCGATGACTTACCTCCCGGACGATCTCCCGGACGATCTCCTGGACGATTGGAAATATCATCACTTTTCTCTCGTCCATCTTGCATATTGTCAGACTCTTTTAAACCACCGCCACCTTCTTTCTCTGTCTGCATGTCTTCTTTCATTCCAGGTTTCTTCCTGTCGTTCCTGTCGTTTTTCTTCCCTCTGTTTCGTCTTTTCTGGTCCTCGATCCAGTCATCTCTGTCATAACTTGGCTTCAGCACGTTGTTTATAGCTCTAAGTAAAGGATACTTTCCTTCATTACACACACCCCTGAAATCATCCATTTCGACGGACCAAACCAATACACCACCCAGGCCACGTTTGAGTACGTCGTTCATCTAAAGGGAAAACATTCATAAATGATGATAACATTGTAACAAAATTATCAGAAACCATAGTTGTTATTTTATTCAGCTTCAGACACACCGTATGTTTTCACTGGACCTTGATGGTCACATGGGCACCCCATGTATATCGGTATACTGACAGCGGACCTCGTATACCATACCGTAGGTTATCGTGGTTGTTTCCGTTCCCCCAAACAGTTATTCCCAATACATATGTAATATACAACGTTTCTAAATTATATCTGTGGTATTCTATACTTTGACACAAAGTGTGCATATTGAGACTCGCGATGTGCCAGTGGTGGATTATAACAAAACAGTCACAGAATTTTCAGATCTACAATTGTTTTGTCATGTCAGAGAGACTGTCGATGAGATCAAATTTTTGTCAAAGGGTCTTCAGTGGGATAAATTCATTGCACATTTGATCAGTGACACAACACGGTATCATGCAGTTTAAAACTTCACCGACCCCATATATTTTTCATATATGTGCACTGACCAACTGTGTAACTAATACTACTTCCTAGCCTCCACATAAACGCAATAAAATGGCGGCTGAGATACTAAGGCTACATGTACGTGAATGTGAAGTACCGAGAGAAGCTTCTCTGTGGAGACATTTTGTTGCTATTTAGTCGTCAGGCGTATACCACCTTTTACACATCTCTCCAATCTAGAAATATGAGTCACGTGAAAAATGTTTTTGGCTGTGTCCCAGTTTTAGAAATTCATCAGTTTCAATTTTATTCCACGATGGACAGATCAGTAAAAGGCAATGTTGAGGTTTTACCCTACCTAGCCGGGGGGTGGTGCAAAATATCTGCGCTATCTCCGGAACGACAAATAATGGAGAGCATGACCCCCCCGAGCAGCGTATCATGGGTAAATTCAAGATGGCGACCACGTGGATAAATTCAAGATGGCGACCACGTGGGGTACCAGAAAAGTGATTTCTGTTCGTCATATTTCTTCAAAATTTCTGCTTTTCCGCGATGAAAAGTGGACAAAAACTATTTCTTTTCACATCACATTAATATTTACTAATTTATCATACAGTGTTTGCGGAGAAATTG
This sequence comes from Hanleya hanleyi, assembly GCA_036873755.1. NCBI lineage: Eukaryota > Metazoa > Mollusca > Polyplacophora > Lepidopleurida > Hanleyidae > Hanleya > Hanleya hanleyi. The sequence goes on from JAVTVY010021855.1 coordinate 26,133, forward strand.
CATAAATAAAAAATTTGGAGGATCTGACTGAAAAATCGACCAAAAGATGTCGTTTTTGAAAATGACGTCACTGTGACGTCATCGAAGCGGCCATCCTGGATTTTTTTTTTTACATTTTCTGGTAGAGCTTGACTCAAGGGTATGGTGTGGTAAGTTCCAGCCCCCTAGCTCAAGGTGTAAGAAAAAAAATTAGGTGTTGGGGGGGGGGGGCCAATCCCAAAAATCCCAGGCTAGATAGGGTTAAGCAAAGATTGAGATTTTTTTAGTATATTGTGAGGATTGTTCTCATCTTTGATGATCTCGCATCTCTGGGATGCCTGGGTTAATTATGGAAACATTTGCGGCGTTGTCTTCCACCAATGGGTCGCTCTCGCGTGCTTCGGTCGTACCATGGAGGCGCTAGCTGAAAAGAATCTTCTCGCAAGGTATGCACCAATGAAAATCCTTTGTATAATCTTATGTAGCAGCCTCTATGAATTTTAGTAGCTATTATAACGGAAACATACCGTAAATTTTAAACTGATCAATATTGATTGAGGTAGAACAAATCTATAGCAAAATAGAGTAAGTAAAATTGACCTTGATAATCAGACTGTCCTGGTTTTCAAATCCTACCCAGTCTCCTCCACCATGAGCGTAGGGTGCGTACTGGTCATCTATCCATTCCAGTTGCCAACCTTTCTTCGCCAGACGTTCACAGATCTGCAAACGAATATGTAGACCTGACATACAATCACACCCTCTTGATGGTGACACATTATACTTTTTTGAAATAATGATACAGCTTCTGATCATCGAAAACGTGAATCAAAAGAATCACGACAAAATACACGCGAGTATATGTATATATCAGCAAACATCAATATCAAGACGGTAGTTGTGGACTTAACCCTACCAGGGTGGATCGATTTCAGGTGTAGCAACATCTGAAACCGGAGACCCTGCCAGGCTGATTCTATGCGTCTAAATGTATACAAGTAGGCAAAAATGGGATAATATGATAAGTTGAGAAGCATAAGTAAAAGATGCAGCCCTTAGTAATTTTGCGTTCCGGAGTTACAATGAAAAGGTTTTCTCGTCAAGATGACGTGAGTTAGCATCCGCTTCGACTAGTATTGCAGTCATTGCCATTAAATACTCACCAGAATGTTACCATTTTAACCGCGCGCGTTGTAATTTTTACCTCATAATATGCCAGAATTCCAGATTCATTTGTATATGGTCCAGGGGAACCCGGTCCAAGGGAAGGAGCTCGGACGCCATGGTTCTTAGTGTCTGCTAGTCTGAACGATATCCCGTACGTCGCTAAACCAACACATAACTTTTCCGGTGGTATGCCGCTTCTTAGCCAATATTCCACGGACCAATACTGAATAAGCATAAATATTAAAAGTATTTAATATATTTACCCATAGAATATCATTCCGTTTTTCTTAAATTCAAATTACAGAACGAAAATCACATCCAGCAGACAAAATTGTATGGATAGCATCTGCTTTATTATTAGACGATTGGCGATTCGTGACATACTAATGAAGCTTTTGAGCCTGTATCCATGAACTTGAGGTTTTGCAGTCTTATATCAACTTCTTGATGCTACTTAAACAACTGATACTATGACACGTGATCAAAGCTACGTGGGTTTATGTTTCAAAACATTATTAACACGATTGACTCTCTCGAACGTCAGAAGACAGTTCCAATCGATTCTGTCATTCTACGTACAAAATTGTGTTGGCGGTCAGCTTCCTTATCCAGTCGATGTGGCAATAAAGCACTGTGGTGACCAGTTACGTTTTCCCAGTTTGCTCCATGGTAGTTGTATGTCATCAGCAATATATAGTCCACATAACTTGATGATACAAATATAAAACACATCATAATAATTTATATATTTGAAAAACGAGACAGCAGGGGACCATCACTTGAGGTGTTACTGAAGCGAGTGTTGTTGTTGTTGTTGGTGGTGGTGTTACTGAAGCGAGTGTTGTTGTTGTTGTTGTTGTTGTTGTTGGTGGTGGTGGTGGTGTGTAAATAATGATATGCGTATGCCTGAAGATGCTGACATTGCATGTGCAGTGCAATTAGTTCCTGGACTTTTGTAAATGCTAAATAAATGCGTCAGATCCGTCATCTATTGGGCAGCCATCGTTTATTAAGAGTTTTCAAAAGTCCATAATTCAAAGACCTGTTTCATTAGCAATATTAGCATCTAAATTAACATAACCGAAAAAATCAAAAGTAAATTGGAGTTATATGAAAGATAGAAGCGGCTAACAGTTTTCATTGTTTCAATTGATATCCTGTTCATCAAATCCGTATCACAATTCAATGTTCGTAGAGCGTAGTACATTGCCGTGTCGTATCCGAAAAGTGATGTCACGATATTGGTGTGACAAAAAAGAAATAGAATGTTTAATGAACATATTAATCTGCAGGATGAGTATAATGACAACGCTTGATTGCGACTGCAAAATACTGAGCGGGCAAGCATAAATCCCAACAATAAAGTGAAAACCTTATCAGCTGGCTGAGTCACTTTCTGTCAATCTGAATTATACACGATGTGGAGTAAGAAAATAAAGTTTACCATACAGATAGTGGGCAGGGTGTTTCATCTTTAGCCGAATACTTGGCAGTGAATTCTAAACAATTTCTCAAATGTACCGGAAAGAAAGATACGGTTTGGAAATTGTTTACACTTCATTGTCAACTATTCGGCTAAATGTGAATCGCCCTTACCAATATTGTATAGTAACCATTCTGTTCATGTATTTTGCAGGAGCTTATTACATATTGTGTATAATTCAGACCGAAAGTTACACGTCCTAATGGTAAGGATTTCACTTTATTGCTGGGTTAAATGCTTACACGCTTAGTGTTTAAAGGTCAACCCAAACGGAATTTTTTTTTATCTAAAAATCCTTAAAAATCATAGTTCATACTTCACTTTGTATGAAAAAAATATTGAAAAAAATCTAATCTGATCAGAAACACACGTAATATGGGAGCAAAGTGGGCTTTTCCACACTTTCACAGCTGGGTTGATGACGTCACGCAGGGAAGTTGCCTGAGAAAAAACAGCGGATAACATGGAAAGCGAGTGCAGTCAGAGCTCCGGTTCAGATGTCGATTCGAGCGATATCAGCTGCTTAGATGGAAATATTTTTCGCCAAGAAGATGAAATAGACATAGAGGAGGATGATGACGGGCAAATTAACAGTTGTTTGCAGACCAACGGCGGAATTCAGCCCTATCAATTTGAGCCGTACGGCTCCGATTCTGACAGTGACAACCACTCTGACAACGTGGAACTCGACGACGACAGGATTCGGAGAGGTCGTTTGTTGAATACAGATTGGTATGCAACTTGACTGGAAACCTTATTATCGTCATCTATAAGACCAAATGTCCATATATTTCAAACTGTATTGAATGTAGAACGATTCTGTGATGTAACGAACGAGCACATCTGTGTTGTTATTGTTGTTACTGACCGAGGCAGCCTTTTCGAAGGGATAAACTCCGGGATTCGGCAGTATGGACAGTAAACTGTTGATAACTCTACTGATATACGTCCGACTTGAATTTTGTTTGTTTTCCCATAATCCCCATGAAATACCAATTTCAGAATTATATAGTTTGATAAAAAAACTTTGGACATTCATGGCGAAAAGTAAGCCGTGGTGAGTGGATCGGCATTCACATTTGCTCAATTTTCGACAAATTACCTCAATTAAATTGAAATCGAATGATATTCCCACAATCTCAAATGTCAAGGGATTATGAAAGTATAATTATCACTTCTGTATCTACAGCCATTCACTCCAATTGGTGTTTTTTATTTATTTATTTATCAAACGTATATATATTTATGAAAGATCATTTTATTATTATTATTAAATAGTATATAATTTAGATAATTTATTTGCGTGAAGTTTGTGCCAACATTTGGCTAAAAACGCATACATAGAAATAAAATTGAACATACAAATACAGACATTAAGACACATTGGAACAAATGGTTAAACGTGTATATATGAAATAGAGACTCATCCAGTCTAACCTGTAGGTGCTCAAGCAACAAATGCCACGCGAGAGCGAGCAGGGCATGTACAGCCGTCCCCCTGCCCGAGGCCTCGCTTGCAGGCTAGGTTCGTTCAGCCGATGTCCGTGATAGATTCTCCTTGTCCGATTTCTTTGCCGTCACATTCTGATTGTTCTTACGTTTGATAGTTGGAATAGCTGTTCTCTTTAGTTTTGGTTTGTACCCGAATTCAACTGCTACGCTGTAGATGTCCTCGAATGATGTCTTTCTGTCAAAATGTGCCGAGCAAATTATACGAGTACTGGCTCGGGCCCTCTTTCCACACTCTCGTGTTGCGTACAAATTTCGTCCAATTTGCAGCGATTTTCTCGTCTTTAGGCCACAAATGAATACTAACACCGTCATCTGTAGTAAAACTGCAACCTCCCACTACACAACGTCGCGGCATATTTAAAAAATGATGCCCCGATTCTCCGAAAATCTCCAGAAATCAGCAGCTACATACGACTGTGGTATACGGCTTTAACATAGAGAATACAAGACGGCTTCCCTCCGTGACGTCACAGCTGGAATTGACAGGAGAGCGATTTTCACCTTTCAAACGGCAATATCTCGCCAACCAGACTGCACAAAATTATGAAAAAAATATCATTATTTTCAGAATCGAAAGGACTATTTTTTTATATTTTTGACCTCAGAGCGTTTGGGTTGACCTTTAACACAAGTCCATTGACTAACAGCACTGCGCACGTAATATCATTATCTCCAGTTATACGTTTTTCAGCATTTTCCAAAATACTATATAACCATAGCAACATTCAACACCTTCATGAGTAAAGTCCAACTGTAACGGTGTTGGTTTCATTCTGCTTCCAATTCTCCTGACTGCAAAACCATGCCTCCACATTTATCAAACTTAAATCCTGAGCCTGAATATGGTTACAATATGGACACCTGTAGTCTCCACTGATTCCATATGACTTTGTTGAAAATCGTATGCAACACTGAAGCATATATGATATTGCATGCATGAGATCTTGTGTTGCCCCATATGCTTGCTTACCAAAGGCTTAATATTACACATTATTACATTTGAGAATACTACATTGTTTGCCAATAATCGCGCGTAATCTCAGCTCTTACATTTCAGCAAACAATTAGAATACAGTTTGAAGAAATTATTGCCACATAATATGTCAGATATATAATAATAAAACAATGGAATGGATAATGCAGAAGGGTGAAAGCAGTCATTAGAGAAGGAGTGATGTCCCTACCGCCAGATTTTGTCTTGCTCGTACGCAATTTCTGCGTAGTACTTGCTTGCTGCCGCGGCCATTGTTAGAATAAGCTTGGAGGACCTCCGGTAAGCTGCATCACGTTGGAATGCCTGTTGTATTGTCTGCAGAAACACATAAAGATATAGTGACACATATCTCAATCGACACCCGATTAAGAGGGCGAATCTATATAAATCAACAATTCCCTTACCTACAGTGTTCCATTACTTTGAAACTTCACGAACAAGATTCTTTGCCTGACACAAGAATGTTTGGTTTATGATAGCTTGTCAGCATTGGAGAACTTGTTGATCGCTTTTCTTTGAAGGAACTACCTTGGGTTTAATAGCATACCATAGACCCTTGTGTCACAAAGTGGTCTTCTGAATATTAACTTGCCTGCCAGTAACATTTTTTTCCTACTTTGATGCGTCGCTTACAGCTAACGCTGGCAATTTGCATCTGGGAGGTTCGCAGAGCTATTATAGCATCTTGGCTCTTCGACTCGTGTGTATAGTTCTGTTTAAGCCGGTGCTGGGCATCCTTGCGAACTAGAGCATCGATCGACGCTTCGGCGTCATAAACGTTGCTGGTCGGTTAATGAGAAAAGCAGTCTGTTACATTCGCATTACTCAAATAGTCTTGGAATTAGTACTCTTATGATGGATCAATCAAAATGTACAGTTAACGACAATCTTGATGAAAAGTCGCCTGGCGGACATTCAGTTTCTATTTTCATCACATGCACCACTTATAAAATATGCCAGAGAATAGGGTCGTTTACCTTGTCGATTTCTGCCTATAAACAGTGGCGGAAATGCATGAGCAATTTTGGGAATGCCTTGACCCGAAGAGCAGACCCCCAACGTGTTGATCTGTTGTTGTTTTTTGGTCAGCTAGCTGACAATTCAGATGTTAATAACAATGTTTGGGGAGAAACAGCTAGCCGACAATTGGATTTTCGGGGAAAATACAGTTCATTTTCTTTTCACCTGCAAGTTCTTTTACATGGAGTGATTCTTCCACACAAATGGTAGCTATACCCCTTAAGGTTACAGGATCGCTAGCGATACAATTTTCGAAAATCTAACCAGATTTTATGACAGATCAAAGTTCAATATTTAACCAGACTGAAAAGCGCAACACGTTCACGTATAAACATGACTAACCTTGAAACGGAGGCAAACTTAAGATAAAACGAGGTACACTATTTAGGATATGAGTATGAGCTATAAGAAGATCAATCTGATAAAAAAAACGTGATGATATTTTAACCAGACCGAAAAGCGCGACACGTTCAAGCAAATTCAACGCAACATTAAAAGGGTGGTGGAAAACGATGCCGGCGCACTGACAAGAAGTCATATGACCCCAACGACAAATACACTGACTGCATATTTCTAAAACATCACAAGAACCCAAAGTGATCACTGTGAGTATTTGTATCCCAGCTACGCTTTGATTGCAGCTGTTCATGTGGACATACTGGTTTGACGTGACCACACGGCCCCCAGCATCGGCTTGAGCGGTATTTGATACAAATATTTCAGATATCTATTTAAAAGCAAGGCTAACCGTGAAAAGGAGGCAAACTTAAGATAAAAGGAGGCACACGTATTTAGTTTTACATATGTACAGCTTCGTGTTCAAACGCGGATATTTCCAGACATCTTGTCTGACAGTTCATTTTCAAAGCTTAATTTCTTGTAATATTTTTTGTCATGCTTTTGCTTAAAAAAACTTTTGCGACACACGGACCGGAACTAACGAGAGCAAACACTTCAAAACTAATTGATAATTTCTGATATGAAGGCATATTTTCACCATTCATTTCTCTCTCTCGTTATTCTCGCTTTGTTATTCTTTTAACTGAGAAAAGGACACTGAAATTACGATTGAAGAAGAAATGATACATAGGATTTAGTGTGATTCCCAATGCCACAGAAGAGACCGCATGGTGAACTTGTATCAAACTCCTGTCAAATTTGTTTTCGAAGGTTAAAAAGTTACGACATTATTTTGGTTAGCAGCGTGCATCGGCGTATGGTAAATATTTATTGAATAAAAAGTCACATTCTCTGATTTTTATCTGAGGTTCTCATTTAATACGCTTAAGCTTACCGTAGCCAAGATAGAGGGAGCATATACAAACAGACATGGCGTTAGAACAATCGCACACTGTTTAACGGGTTTTATTGCAAATAAGAATGATATGATCAAATACCTGCTATCTAAACCTATCCAAATTTGGATTCTGTCACGTACCATGTGGAATTCGATGCAATATCATTATTGCACAGTTTTTCAAATAACAGCAAACGTAAACGAAATGTATTAATGTCAATTTTAGGTAATGCTGTTAAGTGATATAACAATAAGTCAATTCTTTTATTAACACATTAACACAAGGCTACTTTATGGACAACCACTTCTTTTATTTGCTCAGCACCTGGCCGACGGTTATCCATAAAATAGCCGTATGATGTATTCCTCGGAATCTTTATGCCTGTCAAAGAAATTCTTTAATTACATTAGGTTAAACCTCCCTGATCTTGGTATTTTGTTAGCTTAGTAAGGATCAGTTCTCTTGCTTTCTGTTGATACTGAAATTGGATAAGGGTCGAAACCTCACACCAATTTCTCCTACAATAAACTAGCTTGCCTGTTTATATATCTGACTACTGAATATCGACTTATTTATATGAGAGAAAGATGTCATCAGGACTGTATTTATCAACGCTGTGGTGTGTTTTATATTTATTTTTAGCTACATGGTTTATCCCACCGACTCCCCTTATCGTTCAAATTAACCCTGAATGATATATTATTATACATTTAATTTTATAATCCAATGAAAACCGTTTATTTGTACCACGTGTCGGTCCAATACCAAGAACCGTATTGGATCCGCGAGCAAGTGTTATTGGACTCATCAGAAAGTGTTATTGGACTCGTCAAGACTGCGTATTGGATTCTTTCAAAGGGGGGGTAACTCGGGATTATATGTACGTGTCCCAGTGTCGTCACAGTGTCATAGATCTGCTTCTGACAGTCGATCAGACACTAGTGACAGCAGTAGACAAGATGCTCGAATATATTATACATATTTTCCTGAATATTCCATAAATAATTCTTCTAAATATAGTACTATTTATTACAAATGTAAATATTTCTGAAACTCTGCCCTCTTCGGCGGGGTTTCTGTTTCGCCATTGAGTGTGTGTTGTACACGGAAAGGAAAATGACGTCACTGCGTGACGTTGAGTGACGTGGCGACGCTCACGAATTTGAATGCTGAACAGCTGCATCAATGGGATAACGCCATGCCTCGTGCATAGCATACGTTGATAGAATGCACCACACGTGTACACGCTTGTTGACACGGCCGTGGAAAAATAAACGGCATGCCATGCTGTTCATTTTCAAAGACCAAATCCTTCTATTTTCTCGTGAATGATAGAAACAAGTTTAGTTTGTTGTGGTCAAATGTATTTCATTTTGTACCTGTCGTAACATATGTCACTTTCGTGGAGTTTGAGAGACATCGATTTCAGCCTAGATTTGAGGCTGATTACATCTTTAAATGTATTCTTTAACTTGATTGTCATATTTCAAAAAAGCGAAATTAACAAATGAAGTATTTATGTGTGTAGTTTTATGTAGTTATGCTTTGTAACTTTATCAGTAATAAACGAAAGTTTTAACTCTGTCATAGTTTTGTCTTTCGATGTATAATAAACAGGTCATTATACAATGTTGAATCCAATATGGAGCTCATATTATGTAAAGAAGCCTTTATCGATTCAAAATGATATTGACTGCGAAAATGATATTGAGTGACGACATTGCAGTGCATGTACAATATTTATTGAATAACAAGTTACACTCGCAGACTTCTGTTTGAGATTTACGTTAAATACGGTTCAGCGCAGTCAAGATCAAGAGAGCATTTACATACAGCCACAGGGCTGGAAAACATTGAGCGAGTATAGATCGTTATTATTGTGAAATAAACTTAACCCTATTCAAAACAGAGCAGAAATAGTTCAGACAAAAGAGGTACACATTTTGCAATCATTGTAATATCCATATGATGTTGGCAGTGCAGTTAACAGGACGTTGGCGAGGCGACCATGGGCGAATGGGCATAGCAAATCTGTCGAGAGAAACGACTGGCTATAGGCTAAAATTATTCCGATCCTGGTCCTTTCTACGGCAACTTCAGCATACAGATTATATACATTGTTCTCCCATCTAGCCATATTACCAAGAGTCCAACAATCCGCGTCTCCATGAAACAAAGTTCTACTCAGCCCCCACATAACTAAGATGTGTCATGATATAACGTTTTCTTCTATTATACGTGAATGCAATCGAAACACTGTGAGACTGGCTACTTTTCAAACCCAAATACTCAGATATATTTCAGACCCAATCAATACTCCGCGCAACGCTGTACCAAACTATTCCGAATTCACAGATCCGTCATATCTGTATTTGTATTTCAAATCAATACACCTATATAAATCAATAGTAGTTGAAATATTTAACTATCCCTTATGCAATCATGGAGTATGACCGGAAAGAATACACGAACAGAGGCTATAATTCTAACCACGAAAATCAGTTTCTAATTATAAGTCCACTCAGTCCATCGAACTTGAAGCCGGAAATTAGACCAACATTAGTAAGCCGGATCACCAATATATTATACATGATGCAATCAGTCAAATTCATCTTGCCCTGATGAGCCAGAACAAGTACCCAGAACAAGTGGTACAAAACCTTATCACAAACAAATCATCCATGAGGTGAAAAACATCACACCCAAACAAGTCAAACCTGATAATTCCATCCACATCAGTATACCATTATTTGTACCCGCAAGCCATCCAATGAGACGCCATCTCACGAAGCCCCCGTACTATATCCTTCAAGACAGATCGATCTCTCAGATCCTACTCTGACAGAGCGGAACTGCCTCATCCACATACATGCACAAAAGAGACAGTCTATACCTAATCGATGCAGTTTTTGGAGAAAGCCATGTCAGTGTAACTAATCTTTGACCTGCAACTTAAACCATCTGTCAAATCACGTGTATAGCTGTTAGAATACTGCAAACGTCTTAGTGTGATTGTTTCCCACAGAATGTTTCCAGGTGTAAAGATGCTGCACACATGTCATGTAGATGTACATACAATTGCTGGAATATCTACACTTTGAAAACTGACAACGCTTTTAAAACATTTGTTTTCTCTCTCGACGACTTCATACCATGACACGAAGGTAAAAGGATACCTTCGAAAAAAACTTTACGGAAGGTATCTTGCGGATGATCGCTTCCTATATTGTAGTTCGGATATTTTGACACAGATAAGTTAGCTCAACCGCCTATCAACCTTTTAAATGATCGGTGTCTCTTCATAACACGTATCATGATTGTGGATTATTCATGCATGATGATGGGCAGGTATCCCTATCATATTTTATTGGTTTTGACGAGGGGATGTCATGTCAGAGTGCAGTACCATCTTTACCTTGTATCCATAGATATGCCCATGCAATCCTCAGATTTAATGAAAATATCCATGCAACAAAGGATAGATAATGATAACAGAATTATTGTCATACATACATGTAATCCTAATCCAAAAAGCATTGTACAGCTGTCGTTTACACAAAATTGTGTTTATTTGTATTTCTACTTCCAAATAGACATCAAATCATTGAATCCTAAATACTCTCATAAATACTCTCATAAATACTCTCAAGCATTTTCTTGTCCAAATCGATTTTCAAGGTGTTATCACTTTGTTGCGATTTGTTTCAGTTCCGTGCCCAATATCATATGGTGAAATTAATTTGCTTCTTAATCTAATCAGCTTCGAAATTTCATTATTTTCATCAGCTCAGATCAGTATTTATTATTGTGACCGGTCCCAAATGGGAACAGTTTGGATAGCGACAACGACCAGCTTGCATTGCAAATGAGAAACTGGAGAGAGAAGATATCAAAACCGATATTGGGCCCAGTTTCCGTCATCGTGAAACAAATATTTTGTTCGTTAGCGTACTGCAACACCGAACACTTTTGGCATTTGGAAACGGCCGTAATATGGATCTGCTTTCCTGAAAATTGCGAATATTGAGAGATAATAACATTTGTAACATTGCTTGTCAAGTCGAAATCAAAATGCTTTTATTTAACCAGGGCACAAGTTCAGTAGTAAAGCAAGTAACAAGGAGACATACCTAAACTATGTACAATTACAACACATACAAAACACACAGGACGGCACAAACATGGGCACATATAAATACACAGCAAAAATAGCCGATTGAGTCTCTACACATCCAGTACTAAAAACATAACTATCGTTTGGAAATTATAAATGATGTTATTTTAGATTTAAAAACAGAGAGGCTCGATGATCTAATTGCGTCCCTGTGTACACAAAATAATTTTGTCCTGTATTTAACTTACAACGGGGTACATTAAAATTATGTCTACTAGCACTTCTAGTGTTGTATTTATTATTAACCTGACTTAAGCCAATTTTCAGGTAACTAGGTGTAAGATTATTTAGGCACTTATACACCAGAGATATCTGTGAAAATAGATCCGCTTCACAACTGTAAGCCAATTTAATTCTTTCCTAACGCATGTAATTGGGCATCAAACGGCACTTTTAGAATTTTGAGGCGTTTACTCCATCAGACGTCCACGATGCTCATCCATTAACATCAAAAGAGTTGTTTGAGCTGAGCTAGCGTATCTAATTCCACTTAATCCGGTGCTAGGGAGTCTCCACATGAACATCTGCAATAAAAGCGCGGCTGAGATACTAAGGCTACGTCCGAGAATCCACCGTATTCTCGGGCATGAATGTTAGGTGCCGAGGTATGCTTTCCTGTAGAGTCATATGGTTGCTTTTTAGTCGCCAGACGTCGTCAATTTTCCCCACCTCTCGCATATCGCTCCAATTTAATACATTGTGTAACTGAATAGCAATATTAGTATCGATACTAGTCTGACGGATCTTTCACAAACGACTTGTATGAATATCTAAGATGTATCATTCTCATATATGATACTTCCCAGCATCAAGAAAAACTTATCACTGCTACAGCCGTGTAGTGGGTTTACGTCTAGCTTGGAGTGTTCGCATCCCGATAGCAGAAATCTCTCTGGATCGTACCTTCCGTGGCAAGCCGTCGCCAAGAAAGAATTTCCGTGCCAATAATCGAAAATCGATTTCCGACAATGTTAACACTAAAGCCTTGAAGGTTTATAGTCCTACATATAATGATAAGATTAAAACAAGTTTTTTTTGTCATGGTTACTGCAGCAGTTATAAGTATGACTTCAGGAACTAGTACAGAAGGTTGACAGGAACCGCGGCAGAGACGATTAATCTTTTGTGTTACATTTTGTGTTGTAATGCAGTGCAAAATTTAACAAATCCCTCTATGTACTGATGAACGTGAGTAAAAATGAATGTAATCGTTCATAACAAGAGCTACCTTTTCCTCAACCAATACAACAGCTAGTGATGTCAGTAGTAAAAAGAATAGCCGCACGTGTATTGGCCCATGTGAAGGTTTACCTAATACGAACAGAGATCATGAAAAGTATAAAGTGCAGTGACATGTGCAGGTAACTTCGTGATTGTACCCTTGGAATCCGCCACAAGATTTCGTATTTCAAGTGTCCCATGATGTGCTTGTTTACCTGTTTTATGTAATCGATAAGTTATCCAACGGACAGCAGCAAAAATAAATTTGAACGGTATCGATTGCCTATATAGAGAATGTTCAAATCGTGCCAAACCATGATATTTCCCACGTACCTGGTACTTGGGAAATAGATGTCGCACAAAATTCATATGTTCTAATGTTGCTGTAAGATGACTAATTAGCCGTGAAAGTCTGGAATCAACAGTTATACGACGATCAAAGTTACGTAAGACAGAATAACATTCCAAACGAGGTGTTTCGTGTACAAATGTTGTGGAAATCATTTAATAAACCGACAACTCAGACATTCAGCTTCATTACCTAGAAGGAAAAAAATGCCTATATTGTTTTAATTAGTTTCAAATCGGTAGAAAACCGTGGATGTGATGGTTCTAACCGACCGTACCATAGCAACTGCAACCTATGCTTTAATAATGCATGAATAAACCGTCGATACGATAGTACTCAACGGGATAAATTCATTACCCGATTTGTTAGTGACCCAATACAGAAATATAAGGTTCAGTAAAATTTGCTGACGCCTCGCCCAATAAAATTTTACTGACCCCATATATTCCTGTATTGAGCCACTGACAAACCGTGTAACTAATAACCGTTTTCACCATTCATTTCTCTCTCTCGATATTCTCGCTTTGTTATTCTTTTAATTGAGAAAAGGACACTGAAATTACGATTGAAGAAGAAATGATACATAGGATTTAGTGTAATTCCCAATGCCACAGAAGAGACCGCATGGTGAACTTGTATCAAACTCCTGTCAAATTTGTTTTCGAAGGTTAAAAAGTTACGACATTATTTTAGTTAGCAGCGTGCATCGGCGTATGGTAAATATTTATTGAATAAAAAGTCACATTCTCTGATTTTTATCTGAGGTTCTCATTTAATACGCTTAAGCTTACCGTAGCCAAGATAGAGGGAGCATATACAAACAGACATGCCGTTAGAACAATCGCACACTGTTTAACGGGTTTTATTGCAAATAAGAATGATATGATCAAATACCTGCTATCTAAACCTATCCAAATTTGGATTCTGTCACGTACCATGTGGAATTCGATGCAATATCATTATTGCACAGTTTTTTCAAATAACAGCAAACGTAAACGAAATGTATTAATGTCAATTTTAGGTAATGCTGTTAAGTGATATAACAATAAGTCAATTTTTTTATTAACACATTAACACAAGGCTACTTTATGGACAACCACTTCTTTTATTTGCTCAGCACCTGGCCGACGGTTATCCATAAAATAGCCGTATGATGTATTCCTCGGAATCTTTATGCCTGTCAAAGAAATTCTTTAATTACATTAGGTTAAACCTCCCTGATCTTGGTATTTTGTTAGCTTAGTAAGGAACAGTTCTCTTGCTTTCTGTTGATACTGAAATTGGATAAGGGTCGAAACCTCACACCAATTTCTCCTACAATAAACTAGCTTGCCTGTTTATATATCTGACTACTGAATATCGACTTATTTATATGAGAGAAAGATGTCATCAGGACTGTATTTATCAACGCTGTGGTGTGTTTTATATTTATTTTTAGCTACACAGTTTATCCCACCGACTTCCCTTATCGTTCAAATTAACCCTGAATGATATATTATGTAAAGAAGCCTTTATCGATTCAAAATGATATTGACTGCGAAAATGATATTGAGTGACGACATTGCAGTGCATGTACAATATTTATTGAATAACAAGTTACACTCGCAGACTTCTGTTTGAGATTTACGTTAAATACGGTTCAGCGCAGTCAAGATCAAGGGAGCATTTACATACAGCCACAGGGCTGCAAAACATTGAGCGAGTATAGATCGTTATTATTGTGAAATAAACTTAACCCTATTCAAAACAGAGCAGATATAGTTCAGACAAAAGAGGTACACATTTTGCAATCATTGTAATATCCATATGATGTTGGCAGTGCAGTTAACAGGACGTTGGCGAGGCGACCATGGGCGAATGGGCATAGCAAATCTGTCGAGAGAAACGACTGGCTATAGGCTAAAATTATTCCGATCCTGGTCCTTTCTACGGCAACTTCAGCATACAGATTATATACATTGTTCTCCCATCTAGCCATATTACCAAGAGTCCAACAATCCGCGTCTCCATGAAACAAAGTTCTACTCAGCCCCCACATAACTAAGATGTGTCATGATATAACGTTTTCTTCTATTATACGTGGATGCAATCGAAACACTGTGAGACTGGCTACTTTTCAAACCCAAATACTCAGATATTTTTCAGACCCAATCAATACTCCGCGCAACGCTGTACCAAACTATTCCGAATTCACAGATCCGTCATATCTGTATTTGTATTTCAAATCAATACACCTATATAAATCAATAGTAGTTGAAATATTTAACTACCCCTTATGCAATCATGGCGTATGACCGGAAAGAATACACGAACAGAGGCTATAATTCTAACCACGAAAATCAGTTTCTAATTATAAGTCCACTCAGTCCATCGAACTTGAAGCCGGAAATTACACCAACATTAGTAAGACGGATCACCAATATATTATACATGATGCAATCAGTCAAATTCATCTTGCCCTGATGAGCCAGAACAAGTACCCAGAACAAGTGGTACAAAACCGTATCACAAACAAATCATCCATGAGGTGAAAAACATCACACCCAAACAAGTCAAACCTGATAATTCCATCCACATCAGTATACCATTATTTGTACCCGCAAGCCATCCAATGAGACGCCATCTCACGAAGCCCCCGTACTATATCCTTCAAGACAGATCGATCTCTCAGATCCTACTCTGACAGAGCGGAACTGCCTCATCCACATACATGCACAAAAGAGACAGTCTATACCTAATCGATGCAGTTTTTGGAGAAAGCCATGTCAGTGTAACTAATCTTTGACCTGCAACTTAAACCATCTGTCAAATCACGTGTATAGCTGTTAGAATACTGCAAACGTCTTAGTGTGATTGTTTCCCACAGAATGTTTCCAGGTGTAAAGATGCTGCACACATGTCATGTAGATGTACATACAATTGCTGGAATATCTACACTTTGAAAACTGACAACGCTTTTAAAACATTTGTTTTCTCTCTCGACGACTTCATACCATGACACGAAGGTAAAAGGATACCTTCGAAAAAAAACTTTACGGAAGGTATCTTGCGGATGATCGCTTCCTATATTGTAGTTCGGATATTTTGACACAGATAAGTTAGCTCAACCGCCTATCAACCTTTTAAGTGATCGGTGTCTCTTCATAACACGTATCATGATTGTGGATTATTCATGCATGATGATGGGCAGATATCCCTATCATATTTTATTGGTTTTGACGAGGGGATGTCATGTCAGAGTGCAGTACCATCTTTACCTTGTATCCATAGATATGCCCATGCAATCCTCAGATTTAATGAAAATATCCATGCAACAAAGGATAGATAATGATAACAGAATTATTGTCATACATACATGTAATCCTAATCCAAAAAGCATTGTACAGCCGTCGTTTACACAAAATTGTGTTTATTTGTATTTCTACTTCCAAATAGACATCAAATCATTGAATCCTAAATACTCTCATAAATACTCTCATAAATACTCTCAAGCATTTTCTTGTCCAAATCGATTTTCAAGGTGTTATCACTTTGTTGCGATTTGTTTCAGTTCCGTGCCCAATATCATATGGTGAAATTAATTTGCTTCTTAATCTAATCAGCTTCGAAATTTCATTATTTTCATCAGCTCAGATCAGTATTTATTATTGTGACCGGTCCCAAATGGGAACAGTTTGGATAGCTGACAACGACCAGCTTGCATTGCAAATGAGAAACTGGAGAGAGAAGATATCAAAACCGATATTGGGCCCAGTTTCCGTCATCGTGAAACAAATATTTTGTTCGTTAGCGTACTGCAACACCGAACACTTTTGGCATTTGGAAACGGCCGTAATATGGATCTGCTTTCCTGAAAATTGCGAATATTGAGAGATAATAACATTTGTAACATTGCTTGTCAAGTCGAAATCAAAATGCTTTTATTTAACCAGGGCACAAGTTCAGTAGTAAAGCAAGTAACAAGGAGACATACCTAAACTATGTACAATTACAACACATACAAGACACACAGGACGGCACAAACATGGGCACATATAAATACACAGCAAAAATAGCCGATTGAGTCTCTACACATCCAGTACTAAAAACATAACTATCGTTTGGAAATTATAAATGATGTTATTTTAGATTTAAAAACAGAGAGGCTCGATGATCTAATTGCGTCCCTGTGTACACAAAATAATTTTGTCCTGTATTTAACTTACAACGGGGTACATTAAAATTATGTCTACTAGCACTTCTAGTGTTGTATTTATTATTAACCTGACTTAAGCCAATTTTCAGGTAACTAGGTGTAAGATTATTTAGGCACTTATACACCAGAGATATCTGTGAAAATAGATCCGCTTCACAACTGTAAGCCAATTTAATTCTCTCCTAACGCATGTAATTGGGCATCAAACGGCACTTTTAGAATTTTGAGGCGTTTACTCCATCAGACGTCCACGATGCTCATCCATTAACATCAAAAGAGTTGTTTGAGCTGAGCTAGCGTATCTAATTCCACTTAATCCGGTGCTAGGGAGTCTCCACATGAACATCTGCAATAAAAGCGCGGCTGAGATACTAAGGCTACGTCCGAGAATCCACCGTATTCTCGGGACTGAATGTTAGGTGCCGAGGTATGCTTCCCTGTAGAGTCATTTGGTTGCTGTTTAGTCGCCAGACGTCGTCAATTTTTCCCACCTCTCGCATATCGCTCCAATTTAATACATTGTGTAACTGAATAGCAATATTAGTATCGATACTAGTCTGACGGATCTTACACAAACGACTTGTATGAATATCTAAGATGTATCATTCTCATATATGATACTTCCCAGCATCAAGAAAAACTTATCACTGCTACAGCCGTGTAGTGGGTTTACGTCTAGCTTGGAGTGTTCGCATCCCGATAGCAGAAATCTCTCTGGAGCCGTCGCCAAGAAATAATTTCCGTGCCAATAATCGAAAATCGATTTCCAACAATGTTAACACTAAAGCCTTGAAGGTTTATAGTCCTACATATAACGATAAGATTAAAACAACTTTTTTTTATCATGGCTACTGCAACAGTTATAAGTATGACTTCAGGAACTAGTACAGAAGGTTGACAGGAACCGCGGCAGAGAAGATTAATCTTTTGTGTTACATTTTGTGTTGTAATGCAGTGCAATATTTAACAAATGCCTCTATGTACTGATGAACGTGAGTAAAAATGAATGTAATCGTTCATAACAAGAGCTACCTTTTCCTCCAACCAATACAACAGCTAGTGATGTCAGTAGTAAAAAGAATAGCCGCACGTGTATTGGCCAATGTGAAGGTTTACCTAATACGAACAGAGATCATGAAAAGTATAAAGTGCAGTGACATGTGCAGGTAACTTCGTGATTGTACCCTTGGAATCCGCCACAAAATTTCGTATTTCAAGTGTCCCATGATGTGCTTGTTTACCTGTTTTATGTAATCGATAAGTTATCCAACGGACAGCAGCAAAAATAAATTTGAACGGTATCGATTGCCTATATAGAGAATGTTCAAATCGTGCCAAACCATGATATTTCCCACGTACCTGGTACTTGGGAAATAGATGTCGCACAAAATTCATATGTTCTAAGGTTGCTGTAAGATGACTAATTAGCCGTGAAAGTCTGGAATCAACAGTTATACGACGATCAAAGTTACGTAAGACAGAATAACATTCCAAACGAGGTGTTTCGTGTACAAATGTTGTGGAAATCATTTAATAAACCGACAACTCAGACATTCAGCTTCATTACCTAGAAGGAAAAAAATGCCTATATTGTTTTAATTAGTTTTCAAATCGGTAGAAAACCGTGGATGTGATGGTTCTAACCGACCGTACCATAGCAACTGCAAACTATGATTTAATAATGCATGAATAAACCGTCGATACGATAATACTCAACGGGATAAATTCGTTACCCGATTTGTTAGTGACCCAATACAGAAATATAAGGTTCAGTAAAATTTGCTGACGCCTCGCCCAATAAATTTTTTACTGACCCCATATATTCCTGTATTGAGCCACTGACAAACCGTCTAACTAATAACCGCGATATTCCAGATTTGAGCCGGACAGCTAAACCACAAGTGGTAGAACACCTTAATTGGCCTAAAGAGTTCTAATGGAGCTATATCTCGAGAGCTGATTGGTTTACATCTAATTGTTAATGCGAATAACCAATAACCTCGTAATGCCATGATTAAACGCAACATTAAAAGGGCGGGGGAAAACGACGCCGGCGTATTAACAAGAAGTCATACGACCCCACAGACAAATATACTGACTGCACATTTCTAAAACATCAAGTGATCCCACGCTTTTATTGTAGATGTTCATGTGGACATGTAAAACCGAAGACGATTTTGTGAAATCATTCTTTGAAGTATTGTGTACAATAATTTGGCAATAATTGAAAGGTTACCTTCATAAGTATTGTGAACTTGTATTTGTCAGCTGGAGCACTTCCTCGGATTCCAGGGAATTCCCAATCCATATCCATCCCGTCGAAGCCGTAGCTGTCAATGCACAAACACAAATAGATCGGTCAGAATAGCTGACATGGAAAGAAGGTTAATCACGGATGCAAGAAACGACTTCATTTATCAGTTTGATAATATATACTACTGTTTCAGATAGCAATAACGCTACAATCCCGAATTGTAATGGCGAGAGTCAAGACACTACTGCTTGAAATTCACGTACACAAGTAATGTCGGTAACTCCGAAAAGAGAAAACTTCACGAAATTTTCTCTTTCTCTCTCTTTTCGGAGTTACAATACGTGTGTACTGTGTACAACTAATCAATTACACTAAGGGATATACATGTAGGAGAGGAGAAATATATAATTCGTCAATAAAGCCGAAAAATAAATAGACAGACTGGATAGTACATCCTGGAAAGATTGTCCTAAAATACTTCTAGAAAACGTAAATTCGCTTCATTGTGCCGTCATTAAAGTCCTAAACAAATTATGTTCGCAAACAGCATGATATCACAGAATCAGATACAATTCATTGCATTCCACAGAACTTTTTAAGTTTATCGCGTTTGAACAGTATTTAGATGCATGAGTGTGGGCGGTTCATTCTCCCTTTCAGCTTATATTTCATGCGTTTTTGCTACCCAGGCATAAATGATTAAATGGACACAAACCACGCATCACCTTTCACCGGAATGTTTACATTAATCGAATTGCCAGACACAGCACAAAAATATTTTAAAACTGTAGATAATACAAATAAAATTGTTTACTTCAGACGAACCATATAACATCTAAGTTATTTGCATTGAATGGCATGTCGATCGAGGATTTCCCACTGCTTACTTAGATGTCACATAAATGCGGAAACTGTTTCTGATATTGCACGCGGATTCCGGAAATGTCAACAGCATAGGTTAGCACATTGGAAGCGCGACAATTGATTATGTAGAATACACTTATCTCAACCATCTTTTTCGCCACAGGAACCGGTTTTTTTTTATCTGACCCCTCCCCTGACGTGACAGGAGAGGGACGCCACACCGAGCAAACAGGAGAAAAGGAAGACTTACTGTCTTAGATATTCAACCACCTTGGCAGCAAAATGTCCCATTGATTCTTGCGACTCTATGACTGGCAGAAATGGCTCCGATCCAATTCGCCACCCTCCAACAGCCAAGATTAATTTCATTTTGGGGTTGTACTCTTTCAACCTCAGCGTTCGCATATATAGACCTATGGAGAATATAAACGGAATTAACATACATAGAATTGAATTCATTGGAACCACTGATGATTTTTCAATAATAGAGAAGAAAAGCAACTCCGAGTAGGGATGACAATTTCATTCTGTATATTTCGCTATTAGTTATAGCATCTTCAGCAGTGAATGATCACTGTTGAAGATGCTATAACTATTAGCGAAATATATCATTCACTGCTGAAGATGCTATAACTAATAGCGAAATATACAGAATGAAATTGTCATCCCTACTCGGAGTTGCTTTTCTTCTACATAGAATTGAGCTTTCAGGTATCCTCAGTTGAGTTGACTTGTTATAACAGCCCTGAATGCACTGATAAAGAAGACAAATAAATCTAAAATGTATTTATAATCAAATACTGATAATATCTCGATGAAATTCATGCGTTTTTATATGAAATTATATAATTATTTGTGTTCATTGCTTTACGATTAAAAACGATATGTTTTGTCTTGAACACACTCAGTCGTAATCTCACAAGACCAGCCAACCCCCTCCCTACGGAAGAGGACGTTCACATCCGAGCGTCATTTTGCATTTATTAAAATAATTTGCAAAGAACATGCTCCTAAACCAAAGGGTAATTGAGAGAAACTATTTTTAAGTCTGGAGATACTGAGCTAAAAATCCCTTACCATTTCTGCCCAGGTCGTTCCAATTATTTGGCTCCAAACCATTTCCACCTTCAGCGATGTCAGCGAAGGCAAAAATCAGATGTGTACAGAGATATGGATCGATATCCTCAGGCCAAAACTTGCCAACCCCTGCTCTGGCATTGGTTGAGCTTGAAAAGTAGCAAAACACTTTCTTTCCACCTGTGAAAATAAGTAGTTACCGGTAGAGATGGTATGAGAAATGTATAAGCATTACAAGTGTGGAATGTATCTATTTATCTCGGAGAGCATTTATTACCTATGTGGGCCTTTTTCAATTAGCAATACTGGAATATATATGTTGTATCAAAGGTATTACACGCTTGAAGTTAATATTCATTTCCATAATATTCCGTCATAAATGTGATGGCATCTATGACGGCCATATTACGATTTAACAATTTTAAGCATTTGCTTGTTATTACTTGAAAGAAACTCTCCCGATCTTTGCTCAAAGAGTAACACGGTTGATCACACGTTTGAATTACTGAAGGCAAAGACGTACAAGAAGGTCAACCCAGTTTGAAAAGTCTTGACCTGATTCGCAAGGCAATAAATACTTTCAGATCCTTCCAAACACGGGAGTTTGGATTGCAAATTAGACGTTAATATTGACAGAATGTCTCATTCTAAAATATTATAAAGACGGATTATGGTTGAAAACGGCAAACATAAACAATGAACAGCAACTAGCGAAACAGTTTACCTTGAACAACCTGGACCAGTGGCAATATCACCATAAGAAACAAAATAGTTCTCAACCGCATGACCTGTACACGGGAGAAAAGAAACAATGGCGTTACACATCACAATGGGCAAACTGTCAAGTTCAAATTACCAAAACTACGCGACAAATACTGGAAAAAAAATTCAGTGCATTGTTTATCATCTAAACAACTACATGAACCCTCTATATATTTATCGCTGGATTGACGATATTAAAGAAAACGTAAATGTATGTTGAAATGCATTTTGAATGACAAAACTACAATCTATGTATATCCAGGTATGTCTATATCTGCAACAAGAGTTGTTTTGAACATTTTGTGGTATGTGTCTATATTAGATCTACGTCTTTGGATTGGGAGGCCCTATCAAACCGGACACCCATGTCTGGAACATTTCAGTCTTGCGCTTAATGGCCGTATTTATGTTATACGTATTTGTAGTCTGCTCAGAAGACTAGCTCAGATATAACATTATGGGTGCCCAGCGAAGCAACTTGACAATTACCCCCGGGACACTACAGCCAGATGTAAATGTTGGCTACCACAGTCATTCTTGCGCAAACGTTCGTCCATCAGGTCAGAGCATTGTGAACCTTTATCGAACAAAGCTTCGACTGAAGGTTCTTGGAGAAATAATTAATGTTTGGCCCCAAAATGCTTTTATAACATAGCCATGTTCTTAGCATGAGCAATATCTTTATGAAATTTGACAATATCAACAGTGAAAACCTATTTCAATGGACATAGTTTGGGCATCGATATTGACATCCCTATATCAGCTCACTCAGAAGTACAGCCATGTGCCAGAAACGGTGACGTTTAACTTTTCCACAAAGCCAACTATTTCTATTTGCTAAAGTAATAGAGGATAAAGAAGTATGAACCATCTGGTTGCTTTCGACTGCGTTATCGTATGTATATCCACTGTCACTGAATTTTGGATCACTTCGATTAAATCATGGTGGCGTTTGTATATACATTACTACCGCTTCCTGGATAAAAATCATGATAAAATTCGAAGAGGATTGACCTAGATAACTATCCATTTCTGGATAGCAATATGCCGGGTGGACCTGTATACATACAATCAAAGCGTGACTGAGATACACATTCTCTAGATAACGACTTTACGACGAATATTATGGATTAAGAATACAGATCAGCGATACGGATCTGATATTTTTGAAACATCATGATGCCTTGCCGGCATCAATTGAAAGCTGTTGACCGCTTCTCTCTTGCAGAAAACTAGCCTATGTTTATGTATACTATGATTGCCTTTTTAATTTGGTGCTAATACTGTTATATGGAATATGGAATAGGTCTTTGGATTGTGGACGCGGATATTCTTGAATGGACGAATGAATTATGAATGACGGACTAGACGCTTGTAATTTGAGAGATGTGTAAGGGGAGGGAAAAGCTGACGATGTCTGACAAGTTAACTACCCATTTCTGGATAGCAGTATGCAAGGAGGATCTCTGTATGGCGTATACATTTGAGAGATGCGCAAAAGGGGGGAAAAGTCGACGATGCAAAAATAAGGCAACACTAGTATTCCAAAGGAAAGCTTCTCTCGGCACCTCACAATCAGACTCTAGAATACAGAAGATGCTCGGATGTAGCCTTAGTATCTCGGCAGATGTTATTGTGGAAAATATGAAGTAGCCACTGGGCCCCTGGCACCGGCATAAGCTGAATTACACACGATAGCTCGGGAGCTGTGATGACAGCTCAAATAACTAACTCATCTGATGTTACTGGATGAGCATCAAGGGCATCTGATGGAGTAAACGCCTCAACATGAAGTAAACATGGTAAATGCATGAAGACCCAGAAGAGCTAACCTGTAATCCCCGGCGTCGTTCGGCGTTTTTCCACCAAGTCAATAAACATATATATATATATATATATATTTGTCAAGTGACATGTACAGAGAGCGGGCCTCGGGGACTAACTGTCCACCAGAAGTCCACCTGTATGTCGGACATATCTTGCCTGGTAGCATTGCATAGGCTATACCGACAACGCTTCCATATTCCAAATCTCTCAAGTTATATTATAAATATCGTATACTGACGGCAAAATACGATCGTAGCATGCAAGAACTCTGGCGCTACATTTCGTAACTTGTATTTAATTCTCCCTAACTCGGGGATAGCGGCCGTTTGAATATCATGTTTTACATCTCCACTATGTTCAAATGAACAGACACAATCAAAGCATTACTTCGTTTGGATAAAGAATAATGGCCAGTGATAAGGATTGTAGTAATGAACACCATGATATCTTGCTAACATCATTGAAATCTGGTGACCGCTTTATTATTTTTGTTGTATACACATAGAAGAAATGATCGTGTGAATGTGGACTGGCCCTGCTCCGATACATATGTAATATAGCAGACACTACCAGATCTGTGTTGTATACGCCATTTGCATGATTTCATGAAACTGCCCGAAACCGCCTTGGGAATTCATCATGGTGACGGACTATTTTTTCGGTGCTTCATGCGTGTCGGAGCTATTCTGTCTTGCAGAACAAGAGTTAAGTTTTAACTTACCTATATCGGGAGATTAGGATATGGGGCTTAGCCTCTGAGACGGTACGATTTACAATATTCATACAATATGAACTATTGTACGCGCGGAAAGTCGTTATGGACGACGGCTGGCTATTGCTTGTCGAATCTGAATCTTTCAGAGCGAATAGATGTTTCGATCGATAAGTTTTTCAGCGAAGGGCGGCATCGTGGATTACTCTAAGTCACCTGGAAATTATTCTCTGCCTTAAAATGATTCCATTTCTTTTTTTTGAGTATAGTGTATTTGTCACGCTTTGACTGTGTCTGTTCGTTTGAACAGCATGAAAATGTTTCGCAATGCAGTTTTGTGGCGTTGACTGAAAGGTTATCAAAGGATATAGCAAACTCGTGATGGATGATGTCTGCTCCTAATGTAGTCTATGGGACGCTCCATGATGGCCAAAATTTATTCAGGAATCCCTTGTAATATTGCCATTTAAAATCATATAACTTCCTACAGAGAACTGTTTTGGAAGGATCAGCAGAGTGGTATACACTAATAGCACACGGATAGCGGATATTTGAATATTTTACTGTTTTCAATCAATGCTCCGTAATACAGGCTCAAGTCTGCTGTTCGTCAATCATCCGCCGTCGATTTATTCGCCTTGAAAATCAACAAGAAATTCCATTCAAATAAGTCCGCTACTATATTTGAGTACGGCTGCCAAGAATAAGTTTTCTTATCGAATAACGTGGTTGGAGCCGAACTATTACTTATAGGATTTCCTGCATCATGTTTATCTTGTTCGTAAAAGTGAGAGACATTTTTATATAAGTTCAATGGAATACCCTCATATTATCCGGTGTTCAATTAGTGGCGTTGATCAAGATAATATTTAAGTTTGCATGTTGTATTAAGATAAACTTTTAGACCCCTGGGCAATCGACTCAACGAACGCCAGAAAAAATCCAAAGGTTGATTAGGAGGTGCGAAACATATGAACAACAATTAGCGTAAATAAAATGATCTAAATTACTTTCTTTATTAAACATATCTTTCCACTGGAATAATAATTGCATATGAGTGCATTCATCTCGTTTATGTGACTGATATATAAATATGTCAAATAACGGTACTACCGGATACTGGGATGAAATAGATTCACAAATCGACAGCTGTACATTTTACCCATCAGTCAAGAAGTATTTGGTCTCATTTCGGGTAGTCAATCAGGCTATATCAGATAAATTTAGAACGTAAATTTTCAACGTCCCTTATCTCTAATATATTGATTTTATTTCACTCACATCTGGAATTGGTGCTAAGTTTCATACACAATAGGTCTTTCGATTATTGACTAGGGTGGAAATTCTTGTATGGACGACGGCTGAATATTGAATGTCGTATCTGACGCTTGCTACTTGAAAGATCAGAGGCGCCTTTGCACTGAAATCCAGAAAGATAAATTGCTCTCAGACTACTCAAATGTTTATGTTTAGGCTTGATTGTGAAAAAATGTGCAGCAGAGTTTAAGTGGATGGGATTTATAAGGGAGCTAAAACGTTCTAACTCGCAAATACACACACCTTAATCCTTTGTATCTGTTGACAGTCTTGATTTTGATCGCTCGGCCGTGTAGCTTTAGCCCAGACTTTCATTAGTTGCCAGCAGATTAGTTGTCGAAGTCCTGAAGAATAAATGCAGAGACTCGGTGCCTTTCATAATATAAAAGCTAACAGGTAGAATATCAAAGTTGAACTTCGTACAGCTTACAGACAGAATCTATAAACACGTTCGTGGTCAAGGTTAGTTCAACTTTTTAGACAAAAAACGTGTTCGTCTATGAAAGATTTAGCCTTCTTGTCACCAATGCACAAGTACGGGTCGACTCTTATATATATGTGACATGTTTGTCTATGATGTAACCCTAACCTTAAAATGAATAAGATCACCTCTCCTTTTTCTTATATCAGTATACATTAAAATATAGCTATTTATATGACAATATATAAAAATGACAATATATATATGGTATGGTTCGGACTATTTAAGTTCATGTATAACATTCCCAGAGTGCAATAAAATATTTTCATAATGCACATACAAATCACACATAAAAAGCTCTTGTTTGACTCTTGCTGCAGAAAAATCGATCAGGAATGATTTGACTTTACTCACAACAACAAATATTGAGATGCAGCAAATTTCAAGATCAGGGTTTAAGCAATGTTGACCATGATATGGGAACTTGTTTGAAATATGCATGTACATTCATATATATATGGATATATCTCACATGTAGGTGGAGAATTTTTTATGATTCTTAATCATAATGATTACAGACTGATGATTTTTTTAATTCGCGTTATGAGATGACATGCATTCACAATCTGCTTGCGCACTTGAGTGGACTCAATATACGAAACCAGCTTCAGAACTGTCGAACGTAAATGATATTTTGAATATTAGCACGGGAATTCTTTTATGAGCGTGGGATCTGAAGAATTCCACTTTAACTACGACAATCACAATATAAGCGTCAGCTTCAACGTTCAGTAGTCATCCTTCGTCCATTATTTGTATCCACTTCAGAGATTAACCAAGATTATGTAATCAACCACATCCATTTGAAATAATATGTAACCTGTAGCCTAAATTTCTGAAGTCTCTGGCTTGCAGAGGAAATTTACACTTCGGATGCTGACTGCTTCAGTTGGTCCGATCTATCAAGGCTACTTTCATTTGTGGACGAAGAAAACGGCTTGTCCATGAAGATTTCATCCATGGAAGCATAATGCTTGATCTATTATATTATCCACTGTCATATAATTATGTAACTGTTCATCATCCAGAATGTCTCTAAACGACTATGATTCTTCTGCTTTTGCTTGTGTTGTTGATGATGATGTTAATTTTACGCATGTTTGACTTTTAGGAGATGACAGACAGCTTCGAGGATTATATTCAAGCCGTTGAATTTCGATTCAACTTTGAATTGCAGATATGGCTCTGTCATAGCCATACAGTCATACGATCTATTTTCAAGACATCACTGTTCTTAGTCGAGCGTGGACTTTCTAGATTTGTATCTAATACCGCTTATGCCGGTGATAGGGACCGTGTGGCCATGTCATCCAATTTGCCACATGAACAGGTACAATAAAAGCGTACCTGAGATACAACACATATCACGAATCGTTAGATTCTTGATATATGCTTTAGAATAGGTTAACCAGAAGACTATACTGTGAAGTCATGTGACTCTGTCAGTATGTCGGCACCTCTTCCCACTTCCCTTATATGCGTTGTAATTGTTACCTGAATATGGCGAGATTCTCCTGGTGAACGTTTCGTCCCCGAGGCCCGCCCCCTGTACAGACCTTTTGGTCTTTGATATATGTTGGCATTGTGGGAAGTTGATGCTGGGTCGACATCGGGCCTTGCAGACTAGTCTTTTGTGTTAAATGCTGTCATTTTCGTCTGACGACGATACAGCTCACCAACCCCCAGTGTACGAGTTGTCACAGCGACACAGCTCACCAATTACCAATATACGAGTTGTCAGAGAATTTCCATCAGAGCTCTCTAGATTTGTATCTAATACCGCTTATGCCGGTGCTAGGGGCCGTGTGGTCATATCATCCAAGTTGCCACATGAACAGGTAAATACATGCGTACCTGAGATACAACACATATCACGAATCGTTAGATTCTTGGTATGTGCTTTAGAGTAGGTTAATCAGAAGACTATACTGTGAAGTCACATGTGACTCTTCTCACTTCCCTTATATGCGTTGTATTTGATCAATAGCCGTTGAGTTTTAGCCGAATGTTCGTCCCAAGACTTCGTTCCGCATTGCTCTGCTCTTGTTCATTACAATGTACTTTTGCGATTGTGACAAGTAACACACAAATCGGACAGGTAAATGCCTCTCTCTATGAGCATGTGAGGCTGTATTTTACACGAAATGTGGCGACAAAGCGTGTTGTCGTATTGGGCGTGCGATTGGTGTGGCGTTATACAACGACACGCGCAGTAAAGCGTTTTATTGTAGATCCCTAGTGTCTTCCTAACGAGAAACATTGAAATGAACACGGCACAGCTATGTGCTATCCAGAATGTAACGTTTGTTGACTGGAATCTCTGGCACGTCAACTTCTTTCGTTGCTAGAATCAATTGAAGGTCAATGTCGCACAATATGCACTTCAAGGCACCGGTGCTTTGAAACGTTGCAAAATATATGGGATTTCTCGTATACTGAGGATGATAGTTCAACTATATCAACGGCATATATAACATATTGTATAAAATTGCAACCGCAAACCAATTGAGATGGAATGGTAATATTAACAAGATGCACTCATTCGAAGAAACCTCAATTGCATTGTATAGTTAGGTCGTGACTAATATGTTTCAGCAGAGCTGGCATATGATGCGCAACAAATGAAATGGGGCGTTTTATGCTCTGGATAAAAAAGGTATTGTTTTGAAGTGTTTAAAAATTTGCAGGGGGTCAAAATATTATTTTGATCATTATCCATCATCTATTGAGGTCATTAATAGTAAACGACGAAAGATGGTTACGTGACGATTGATTTTCAAGTTCAAAGAAGCTAACGATCAACCGGTTTATAGATCTCCCAGAACTGTAACACGAAACAGTAAGTTTTATTGTATTGGCATGACTAAATCTGCATTTGGTGTGATATTGCATGGCGTTCGCGAGGTTTGTAATGCATGTAATTGCATGTCTACTGCTATAACCCAATCAACAAAGGCCCAATTCGGCTCTGGTGTGATACTGCGCCCATTATGTCGGGATAGCTAGATCATCCAGACAAAGAAATAGAATGAACAAAGCAACACCTTGTGGCTTGGGATTCAATGCAACATGACGCATTGTTGCTACATTTCACGTAACATTCAAACTCTCGTACCCAAACAGATAGCTTGTCCACCAAAACGATTTGGTGTAAGAATCACGGAAGATAATTTATTGTATTTAGTAGCCGAATCATTCCCATACTCATCGCGAAGCGACGATTTCGATCAACGCCACAAAACATGCGTACAGAAAACTGCGCCAGTGCCTTCACTCAGCGTTTCTCAAATTGTTTGATCACCCTACTGAATCGACAAGTATGATTGTAGGTGAATGCACCAGTCCATGTGTCATGCGACCATGAACTGTAGATTGGATCACTTCACATTGAAGCCGGATAACAGCTGCAATGTTATCATGAGGCAACATATGATTGTATATCAGATATGTCGACAGTCCATGGTCGACAGCTAATGGTTCATATTCCTCTTAAACACACACAAGTGAAAGGAATCGAGAGATGAATGAGTCAGTGATACAGAGGCAGGTATAGTAAGTTCCCACGTGTCCATTTTGTGCTCATTTCCTCACACTATAATTCGATGCTAATACCTACCATAGACTGTCCACCAACACCTAAAAACACCTCTCGCCGCAAAAATGTTTAAAATGTTTTGTTAACTTGAAATAGTAATAACCCTACATTTGGTGACAATATAGTACGATATCTCTCCATCAAAAAATGACTGGACACCAGTAACCATACCTGTCATCGATATGCTGAAAATCGTTCATTTTCGGTTGTGGTCACTGTCGTCTGGTCAGACACAAGCCCACGCTTGATAACGAAAGCACCGAAAAACCTACCATTGACTGTGATTTGACACGTGACCGGCGGTGTTTACCTACCATCATACTTGCCGATTCGGTAAGGTGTTGATGGATATCGCATACTGATATCAAAGTATGATTATAGTATGCAAGATCATTGGTGCTACGTTTCATAATTTGTGTTTAATTCTGCTAATTCCAGGGCTAGGAACCGTCTGAACATCATGTAATATAACATATCCACAGTGTTCATAAGAGCAGACCCAATCAAATGTGAACCGAGATAAACAACTCCCATTTGAAAAAGTCATTGAGAATATAAATTAATAATGACATCATCGAAAACTGTGTTGACCACTTATCTGGCGCAATAATCTGGCTCGTGTTAACGGTAATATAATTCATTTTGCTTTGAGTTTGGTGCAAATAGTAAAGTCTCTCGATGCAAAATTCTTGCTGAACGATGGCTGTGTACAGAATGTCGGATATGATACTCGTATATATTAAAATCCCACTTCCGTTGGGCTTTTGATGGTGCGAGACAGGGAAATTACGCGTCTATATAACGTATTACTTCACCATACTGAAAGAACTTCAGTGCATGTTATCTTGCGTACCGGTATATCTGACATACTTGCATATTTTTGGCCACTTTTGGCTCAACTGTAATAATGATGTGGACAATACATACACAATACAGTACAAATAACCACGGCTGTATGCTTTGGTTGAAGTCTTTGTATTCCACAATTATTCAACGATGTAGCGTGCAAGGTCTATGGCGGTACTGCATCTGTTTAGCAGATGAGGCACACATTTTGGTCGAAAAACTATATAAATTCAAATAACTTTTGATACGAACTTCTGACGTCATTAGCGAGGAAATTTGAAGACAAATTTTCACAAATCCTTCGGATATGGTAATCAGATTATCAAAATTATCACAAAATTCCATGAATTAACAACATCCAGAACATCTATAACATGTTTTGGGTGAGTTTATTAATTGCAATTCAATTGAGAGTAAACTAATAAAGTATATAAATCTTTATCGCTCGGGATCTGGAGACATTAACGTCATGATATTTAGACAGATTGGTACCGCGTATGTGAAAACCAAGGGCCCGATAACAAAGGATATTGCATAAAGGATAAAAAAATGTCAAAAGTGTTCAAAGATGTTGGCGTCAGATCCGACATTCATTAGGCAGCTATCCTGCCAAAAATCGCCACCAGGAAAATGTTGATCATTATAATTTCAACGTTAGAATGTACAATCTTTCATTATCACAAGGCCTGTGGAAATGGCTATTTATGGAAACAACAGTTCCTCAGTGCTATCATCCGGTCCGTCATAGAGTTTCTGTAAAGGTCCATTTCTTATCCTCCTTCGGTTGAGCTACATGTTCTGGCTTTAAGAAGACAATCCCCAAATCAGTACCGGTTCTCAAATATTTTGAAAAATAAAAACGTGATGATTTGACTTGGATATGTTCGACAATATATACTTGAATGAATCTAGGCATGCAATCTTACTAATGTTCTCAGCTATGCTTAAAATTCATGGATTAAGAATCTGTCATTTGAGCGAGTTGCATTAACATGTATTCGTTTACAATACAAGTATAATTTTGATTTCACGTCATAAGGAAATAGTACCAGGAAAAGAAATTTTCCCTACCTCGTTTTTCTTTGGATACAATCTGTCCACAATACCAGAGCCTGTCAAATCGTACGTGTAGAGGAGTCCTGATTGTATGCAATCTACTCATTTATATCGTATATATCCAATTCAATTCCCCCAGTTCAGTTTAAATCGTCCTGAACACGATTTTCACACTTAGACATGATCGGCAAGTGCAATGGTTATCATCACAAAAGTATTCCTATAAATCGTATCTGCTGGTCAATGCATCAAATATATCACGAATAGTGAAATAATAAGATATAAATATGAAGTAAATAACATGATCGGTGTCCCCCCGAACCTGACCGTTCTACACGTCCGAGTTACTGACCTCGAGTAAGAACATAGGTAGAGGCAGGGTGGGTCGGAGAGAAGCGAACTCACCTTTGACGTGAACATCCGAGATATCTGAATAATACAGCTATGGATCCTTGTTATCCTTCACCGGTACATTGAGACAGTTAATTCTTCTGCAGCTCTCGCAAATTGAATTTCAACTTTCACAAGCGAGTGTGATTTGATCCGGGCCTTTGTGTCGAATGTCCGAGGTGAGGTGATCTCGATACTGTTAACTATATGTGAGTCATTTAAATAGGTACATTGCGGCTTTTGTCACATCCACTGAAAATCCCGCTTTGGCTATTTAAAGACTTAATCATCACCTATCATGATTGATGCAGGGATCATGCAATCGTCTGTTCTGTGTTGTGTACGCGTATATATTTACATGATTGAACGCTTAAATTCATTTTGAATCTAAATATTTGCATCCCTCGCTAATTTGGTGTGTATCGTCACAATGTATTATGGGATTTAATCCTATTTATTTCGTGCGAACTAATGTTTTCCTAACAAACAGCTCATTCGCCATCAGTAATTCCCAGATAGCACTGTTTAATTTCCGCGTAAGAATTGAATAATGCCCACGCCAATGCTGTAAAATACATTCAGCCGTCGTCCATATTCCAAAACAGCATTAGCACCAGATTTAAAGAAAAAAAATCAACGGTGATAGTATACATAAACATAGGCTAGTTTCATGCAAGAGAGAAGCGGCCAACAGTTTTCAGTGATGCCGACAAAACATCATGATGCTCCAATAATATCAAATCCGTATCGCCGATCACTATTTTTAATCCATGTGATTTTCGTTGTAAAGACGTTGTCTAGAAAATGATGTATCTCAGTCACGTTTTGTTAGTGTTTGTTCACATGGACACCATGAGGATCATGAGATATATAGGTTCATACGGCCCCTAGCCCAGGGTTAAGCGGAGTTACGAAACGTAACGCCATAAATCTTGCACGCTATGCTCGTATTTTGGTATCAACATGCGATATGTATCGCCAAATTTGAGAAACTTTGGGTGGAGGCGCTTGATGCTAAAAAAGCCCTGATTTATAAGTTTCTGCAATAAAGTTCTGTGGCGTTGATTATAATCGTCACAATTTACACAGGATCTAGCAAAGGGCACCAGGTGATATGTATACGCCATATGCAGGTCCCACTGGAATATTGCTGTCCAGAAAGGGATAGTTTACGATGTAGAAATTGTAATCGTCTTCTGTCGTAAAGCCGACGAGAGAGAAGGCCTCCTTCATTTTTATATAGGCCTAAATATAATGTCCCATTAGGGCGACCTGTAGTTTCCTTCAAATCCAGTGAAGGTGAATATATATCCCTCACTCCGTCATTTATATAGCGGTTATCGTCTTCATAGCATTTGGTAAATGAGAAGGAACGAGCTTTGAAATGATCGGTTTTTGAAAGCGCCTGCTTCTAGTCGTATTCATAAGAGAATAGATATAGGTCAGCCAAAAGGGACGCACAATTAGTACCCATTGGAATACCTATATGCTGTTGATATATTGTTGAAAGCGGCGTAAAATCATACTCAGTCACTCACTGATATATTCTGTTGTCAAATTTGACACAGATATTATTAGTGAGAAATTCAAGCAACTATATAAACAAAGAAACTTCCCATGATATCCCTTGTATGTAGTAGAGATAAAGAATGCTTTACGGCTTCTAACATTAATATATCGGCGATCTGTTTTCTTGGATACAGATAATATTAATTAACTTAGCCGAGCAATAAGGTTCTGATGAGGGGTGATTGTATAGAGAGTCGAGAAATCCCATGTGGATACATGTCTGTACGGTATTTGACCTTTAACATCAAGTTCTTCCGTCATACATTTTGAATTTTCCAGTATCCACATACATGCAACGCCAGACGTTTTAGAAATTGTGGCGCAATATCTTTCCCAAAATGCATTCTACCTCCTGAAGAGCCCTCTCGTCAGCAGGTTTGAAAGAAGCTTGGCGATGTAGCTTCTAGAACCAGCTATGAATTTAGCTTTGTATGGTGATTTATGCATTTTGGAAGTCCAGTACACTTTTGGTATATCGCTATGAGTGGTTGGTAGATAAACACCTCCTTCCTTGAGAAACGTTTTTTGGTTGCTAAACAAATCGTCTAGATCACAAGCGTCTAGTCCGTCATTCATAATTCAGCCGTCGTCCATTAAAGAATATCCGCGTCCATAATCCGAAGACATATTCCATATTCCATATAACAGTATTAGCACCAAATTCAAAAAGACAATCATAGTATACATACACATGGGCTAGTTTCCTGCAAGAGAGAAGCGGTCAACAGTTTTCAATGATGCCGACAAGATATCGTGATGTTCCAAAAATATAAAATCCGTATCGCTGATCAGTATTTTTAATCCAGAATAATCGTTATAAAGTCGTCATCTAGAGAATGACGTATCTCAGTCACGCTTTGATTGTGTCTGTTCATATGAGCACCATGAGGATCTTACGATTCATACGGCCCTTAGCTCCGAGTTAAGCGGAATTAGACACAAGTTACGAAACGTAACGCCATAGATCTTGCACGCTACGCTCATATTTTGCTATCAGCATGCGATATGTATCGCCAAATTCAGCATGCGATATGTATCGCCAAAAAGTAAATCCAGTTTGGGAGAAAGTAGAGGTATTTGATGATGGCGTTATCATACTCAATTCTTTAACCAGTCGGTCTGGTAATATTAATATTTACATATGAACATTATATTATTTGGGGCTTTGTCTGCTGGGACTATGACGAATTCACTCTTGAGTAAACCTTAAGAGAAAAGCATTTTTAACAGTTCCCAAGTTTGAAATAAAAAATACCGGTATAGTATTATTTTTTATACCTGGAAAACAAAAGGCCTGGTTTGTTGTCCATTCGAATTACGAGAGATCCTGAAGGATCTTGGCGCCCACCATTGTCCGATAATTGTAAGCTAATGACAAGAGAATCTTTTTGTCCATTGTTACTAAGAACAAACGATTGATTTGCAATTTGTTTACAGAATTTCGAATCTGATCGAAAAAGATCGAAAAAGGGACACTGAAAAACACCAAGATATCATCTTTCTAAGTTTAAGGAGTTTCAAGATTTCTAGAAACTGTACTTATGTCAGTTGTAATAGTACAAGAGAAAAGAGCAAAGTTAGTTTGAAAGTGAATGTCCGGAGGATCATTCGTCTTCGTTTTGTAGTATTTTTTTCTTGCACGTGTCATCATTGGGGAGGGAGGGAATTTGGCTTAATGTCACACTCAAGTTTGTTTCACTCGAGTGTGACATTAAGCCAAATTCCCTCATTGGGTACTGGAAGCGAAGACATACTTAAGATTTTATAATTAGGAACGAATGCTAATTCTGTTCCGTTTACTGGGCTAGTTTGAGATATCTCTTTTAACCCTATCTGGTCTGGGCTTTTTGGGACCTGTCCAGGCCACAAGGCGACCATATTGGATTTTCGAATCGGGCCAGAAAAGGTATCTTGCACAACTAGACCCCAAGGGGAACCTGTGTACCGAATTTGGGAAAGATCCATGCAGTAGTTCCTGAGAAATCGCGATAACAGGGTTTGATGGGGAAATCCAAGATGGCCGCCTTGTGGCCATATTGGATTTTCGAATCGGACCTGAAAAGGTATCTACACAACTAGACCCCAAGGAGAACCTGTGTACCAAATTTCAGAAAGATCCATGAAGTAGTTCCTGAGAAATCGTGATAACAAGGTTTCATGGGGAAATCCAAGATGGCCGCCTTGTGGCCATATTGGATTTTCGAATCGGACCAGAAAAGGTATCTGCACAACTAGACCCAAGGGGAACCTGTGTACCAAATTTCAGAAAGATCCGTGCAGTAGTTCCTGAGAAATCGCGATAACAAGAATTGTTTACGGACGGACGACGGACGACGGACGGACGACGGACGACGGACCACGGACGAAAAGCAATTTGAACAGCCCATCATCTGGTGATGGTGGGCTAAAAATTGAGAAATTTAATTGAAAACTTTTAACTGCAATCGCCTTTTCCTCCTTGGGTCGGTCTAACATTTGCGATAGATTATTACCGGAACGTTATTTTCAATGGCTATTGAATTAATCTCTTTGGGGAAAAATGTGCTTCGCTTCCGACCACACATACCGATATACTAAAACTGCAATGGGCATACAATATGTAAAATACAATGTGAGCTGAATTGAGGAAGGTTTTAAAAGTTTATCACCAACGTTTTGTTCACACTGTTAACAAGGGTCCTATTCGTGTTAAATCCTGGCATTGAAAGCTGTTGACTTCACCTCTCTTACAAGAAACTAGTTTGCGTTCATATTCATATCTTCCTTTCTTTGTCTGTTTGGAATTTGGTGCTGATAATATTTTATGTCCTTTCGATTATCAGTGCGAAAGTCTATATGGTCGACAGCTGGTCACTGGAAGTCGGATTTGACGTATTAATCATTTGCGTACACTTCGCCATGCATAAGATGGTTTGCGAATCGTGTGTCTCCATTATCGCGGAGCGATATCCGGTACTTTACCGTATTCTGTTCGGCATTCATTCAACGGAGAACAGACTCGAGAAATCTGATAAATTACAGGTTTTCATACCACTTCGAAAACAGATATTGCCTGGGCTTACAAAACATATAGGTATGAATAACTTTCGTATCATCCAAGAGGTGTGGTAGATCTGTAATTTTGAACCAGTAGGACATCACATGACTCGAAAATGGCGGGATACGTTGGGAATACGTCGGTAGACTTTAACTGATTGGCTGACGAAGTCACGTGGTATTGATTTCTGGAAATTCCCTCTTGCAGTTGCCGAAAGTAGGCTGAACATAGATACACACGATCCCATGGCCAGTCTTACCGCGTATAGATGACCCAGATGGTTACAGGTTGACGTATTAATCAGCTATCTAACAACAGGAACCGTACAGTTCCGTACCAGTGGGATTTTTTACTTCAAATCATAATTGGGCATGTGTGCAAAATACGATGGTAGCACATTTGTGCATTTTTTCCTAAGCCACGCCCTTTTTCATATTTTATAATTAAGTTAAATTTATTAAGCTGGATGGAGAGAAACTGAAACTGCACTATTCACCACCTGCGCGATAAACATGACTGCAGTGTTCTGGAGATATCCGAACGTGTCTCTTTATCGCCAGTGCTATTATCGTGATTCTCACCGTCAACTTTCGTGGAATCACACACAAATCTCCATAGTGATGATCCTTCATATATTGCTGGGGATGATTTGTAAAAAATCGTTTTCGGTGTAGATGTGCATAGTCAATAAACTACCAAATTATATAATCGCATAGGTACATCTATACAACATTATAGCATACAACAGTCAAACTCTTTGCCCA
This sequence comes from Hanleya hanleyi, assembly GCA_036873755.1. Taxonomy (NCBI): domain Eukaryota; kingdom Metazoa; phylum Mollusca; class Polyplacophora; order Lepidopleurida; family Hanleyidae; genus Hanleya; species Hanleya hanleyi. The sequence goes on from JAVTVY010021855.1 coordinate 64,076, forward strand.
GAGATGTATATATATGAGTGAAGCAGAATTTTTTCAACTATCTTTTCTGGTACATCATCTCTTCTATTATTACATATCTGGAAAAGGCCTTTTCTACGGGTCTCTGTTGACCAACAGTCAAACTCTTGAGTTTGATCTGCAGAATTCGATCCGTTGACGAGCCAAGTTAGCCAAGTGTGAGACAGTTTAGGTGGCTCTCTTGTCGATATTTCAGATTCTGGGTTATGAGCTGTCAATGATCTTGTTGCGACGAGGAAGTGTAGCCTGAGACATCTTTCATCTTATATATATTCTAGCCTTTCTCCACTTCCTGTGCATCTGGAAAACATCTTTCCTGACACTCGTTATTCCCAAAGCTATCTAACTGTCATGCTATGATAGTCATTGGCGAAGATTTGTAGCACAACATATAGGATCCTATGACACAGCTACAATCTTAATCCTGCATAGCATGGCTCCATTCCCTGTGAACTCATCTCTGGTTTGCCGAAATTTCAGTCGATCCGGTTTGCATAATCCATATGATGAAATGATGGCCGTGAGGATAGTACTGAGACGCTTTCTTCGTTTCTTCCTCAGATTTGTGCCTTGGTTTCATTGTAAAAGCGTCTATAACTACTTTATTAGACAAAACAATGTTCTAACTTAACGCGCCATTTTTTTGCACTGGAAAGTGTATAAATGAATAATTCGGAAATTCGGAACAAAAATCTCCCAAAAATTTGTGTTATAATAATATGGCGACGTCAGTTGAACGTCAAAGGCTATCTTGAATGGGTTCGCATTTTTTTAGTAGAGTTCTATCCATATAAATAGTCTGACAAGTGTACAGTACGCCTCATTGCCCTGTCCGGATATGATTAACTTACCTAAAATTGATTTGCTTGATATAAATATACACTTTTAGTGAATACTTTAGCAGTGTGTGTATGTAATATGCTTCCTATGAACTTATGTAGGGCGTGAAAAGGAATAGGACCCAACGTCGTAATAGGACTGAAATATAGTTGAAAGCGACGTTAAATCACATTCACTCACTCACCCGTATACATGTATATGATTAAACACAATTTTAAAAGGGGGGTGGAAAACTGCGCCGGCGTATTGACAAGAAGTCATATGACTCCACAGAAAAATAAACTGACTGCATATTTCTAAAATATCACAAGAACCAAAAGTGATCCCTGAGAATGACTTTTGTCCAAGCCACGTTTTATTGTAGCTGTTCATGTGGACATATTGAATGGCAGGACCACACGGTCTCTAGCACCGGCTTGAGTGGTATTACATACAAATATCCCTATGAAGATCAGTGATCCGGTGTGGAGGGGTAAGAATGTCCGGTGGATACGAGTGTCCGGTTCCTATCTTCTAACCCAGCTAGGACACTTTTCTCCACATTGACAAGTGTCCGTCCTTAGTTACAATAGAAAAGGATATGAAAAGGGACACTAATCACCAGGACATTCTTATCCATCACACCGGTTTGTTAATGAGGTTGGACCCAAAGTGACCGTAATGGTTTGTATTCCACCTGAGCGGACGAGGGTTCGGTGACATCTGTCGCTTTATTGTGAGAACCCTGAACATTGTGAGAACTCTGAACATTGTGAGAACCCTGAACATTGTGAGAACTCTGAACATTGTGAGAACCCTGAACATTGTGAGAACTCTGAACATTACCAATATACATATGTATATTATTGAAAAGTTTACTTCTCTGGAATTACAAATATGTGAAGATATTGGTTGTGATTGGTATTAATCATATACATGTGTACCACAAACCCATGAGGATTTCAAGTGTGGGTCAACATGGGAGCGGATTTGAAGTAATTTTTTTCCCAGGACCAAACAAATATACAAGCATCTAGTCCGTCATTCATAATTCAGCCGTCGTCCATTAAAGAATATCCGCGTCCATAATCCAAAGACCTATTCCATATCCATATAACAGTATTAGCACCAAATTCAAAAAGACAATCATAGTATACATAAACATAGGCTAGTTTCCTGCAAGAGAGAAGCGATCAACAGTTTTCAATGATGCCGACAAGACATCATGATGTTCCAAAAATATAAAATCCGTAACGCTGATCAGTATTCTTAATCCGTAATAATCGTTGTAAACAACCAACAAACAAAAGCCATGCAGCCAGTACGAGCTGAGAGATGAATGGTTTGAATTAGACTAAGATGGATCTTCCTAAACAGAAGTTTGCCTGCCTATTTTGAAATTAACCCTATCATCTGGTCTTCACCTGAAATGTAAACATTTTCACGTGGTCAATGAAAATATAGAGTTCTCTCCGTTATGGAGCAACGCCAACTTTTCTCGGGAAAAAATAATCGAATCCTCACAGCCAGAGGCTTTGCCTCGGCGATGCTGGCCACGCAAAATACCACAGGCCCTCAACACAAGAGTTTTAGGAGGGTGGAAGTGGTTTAGGGTGAACTGTCAAAATATGGGTTCTCTATTCATAAACCAATGTTTTTTAAAGCATCCTATGATCCCTATACATAACCCCATGCTTAACCCCATGCTTTATGCTTAACCCCATGCTTTATGCTTAACCCCATGCTTTATAAAGCATATATATAGAGACACCATATTTCGAAGCTTCACCCTAAAACCAAACCGACCGTCCTTTCACCCTAAAACCGAACCCACCGTCCCAAAACTCTTGTTTTGAGGGCCTGTGCAAAATACCACAACCGTTTTCGTCGAAAAACTATGGTTCCACGAGAGGTTAGGCAGGGCAGAAATCTGCTACCAGTGAAATCAGACCTTCTTGAACTTCGACAAGTATGTTGATAGATAGAGAAATATAACATTCTGCTCCAGTTTTATCGAGTTTTAGGAAAATATCATTTTGATTTCAAGACAGGTAGTTTGGACGCACGCTAACGCGAGGCATTGCTGACAAAAAGATTCCCTTCATTCCCCTCTGGCGAATAGGCATATCCGCGGTATCCGTCTAAAAATCAACAACGTGATTTATCTGAAGAAGTGATCGATGAAGCGCAGTATATGTAAGACTGACATAACGATATCCGATATACTATACTGTTTACAATGTGACACATATGCTTAAGCATTATCAACCAGGGAATGTCATCGTTAGAAGATTTGGACATACCTTTTATGTGAGCAGAATATGAATCGAACGAAGTTCTCCCGTTTGCCAAAAGTTTGACTTTTCTGAAATATACTTCAACCTATGAAATTGCATTTCAGATCCAAGGGTCAGATCCGATATCCAATATTCAGCCGTCGTCAATAATCGAAAGACCTATTTCGTATGACAGCACGAATTCCAAATGTGTATGAAATGAAAATAAAATTAAAAAAATCACATGATGGTTTCCAGCAAGGGAGAAGCGGACTCGATCTAAACCCTCAGCCTGAAGAACTGGATTCTCAATCGCACATTTACCCAGCTATTAATTAGACTGGAATGCCAGCCATGTAATTTCCTGTGTTTTCCTGTGCTGTCTAAGCTGTTGGAAAGAGCCGTCCACAAATCAGGGTTGGAAATACCACACAGGCTGTGGAATAGAGAAACGAGAATAATTGTTCTGATGCTAGGGCCTATCTCAGATGGAAAAATTTACAAAACAGACAGACAACAGATGTGTGAATGTTTTGGCTCCATATTAGCTTTGTTTCAAGTTTCATGCGAAAAGTTCTATTCATGGACACAATATCAGATCCTCCGGAAAATTTCACCAAGTGAGATGTACAACTCAGAGTTAAATATTTTTTAAATAATACTTTTATAATTGAACATAAAAGACATTTAAATGCATTTGATTAAGATACTCTTCAGGTATTTACATTTATTATACACCTATGCCCCTGCCCTATTCTTATAACATTAGCACGCGAGTCCAGTATTCTCCCATATTGGACAGTTACTTATTGGACAGTGTATCCTAACAACGAAGGGTCATGCTCCGCCGGGACTATTTTTTATTTACAAACGAAAGGTCACGCAAGTGCAATAGCAGACGACAACAACATAAACATGGCGAGCGATGACACGAATGTTGGGACTGATCTTGCAAAGTGGCTGTCCGATCTAAGTGGAAATGAACTTGATTTAATGTTTACACCATTTGAGGAGGAAATTTCGGTGTCCACAATCAGTGTTGAAACCAGTACGTCCTCGAGAGATGTTGCAGTTCCAAATGTGCAGACGTTCATAGATTCACAGAAAAAACAAAATACTGTGAAAACAACGAAACGAGATATACAAAACGTGCAGAGATGGCTATGGGAACAGAAGAGAGAGCCCCGACTGATCGAATTCATACCACCAGAGTTCTTAAACGATTTTTTGGCCGAACTGTTCATTAGCATACGGAAACAGGATGGAACAGAGTATGAACCGTCAAGCCTCGACTCTATCAAAAATTCTGTGGAACGACACTTGAAGGATAAAGCGTATGCCATTTCCTTGCGGGATCGTAGATTCCATAAAGCTAACCAAGCTCTGACGGCCAAAAGGATGGATCTCAAGAAGCAAGGGAAAGGTGGAAAACCCCAAGCTTCGCAGGCCATTACACCGCATGAAGAAGAGGTACTGTTTGCCTCCGATCAGTTGGGAAATAAAACCCCCCGGGCCCTCCAGTTCTCTCTCTTTTTCTTTATGGGGAAAACTTTCGGATTTCGCGGCCGCGACGAGCACAGGAAGTTGCAGTTTGGGGACATTACATTAAAATCCGACACAGACGGGCAAGAATATTTAGAGTGGATGGAGCGTGACAGCAAAACAAGAGACGGAAGCAAACGTGACGCCACAAAAAGTGAAGATAAATCACGCGATCCAGTCGAGTTGTATAAAGAATTTGTGAGTCGAAGACCAGTTGAAGCAAATAGCTCTCACAGTCCGTTTTATCTCACATCTATTCCAGTTAAACGTATCGAAACAAACGACAGAGTTTGGTACTATAACTCACCGATGGGCGTCAAAACACTGGGCTCCCTTGTGACGAAGGCAGTTGAAGCGGCGGGGATAACAGGTCGAAAGTCCAACCATTCGATCAGAAAAACCACAGCTAAAACCCTCACTAAAGCGGGTATCCCTGCTCACAAAATCATCCAAGTCATGGGACATAAAAGCATTGCCTCACTTTCCAGTTATGACACCAGTATGGATTTTGAAGAACAGAAGAAAATGTCCGAAATCTTGAATTCTAATTCCCTGCAGAAGAAAGTCACTCCATCGTGTACGGTCTCCTCGTCGGCTTCAACGGCAACAAGTGAGCGCACAGCCGAGTCAATGCCATCATCAACACCGTCTACTGCTCGCGACGAAGCTGCTCAACCTGGTCAAGTCGGACAGTTATTCCGAGGAGCTATATTGAATAACTGTACATTTAACATTAATCTCACATCCCATGAATGATAGATAATCACTTTTGTATTGTTGAAAATTTGCGCTAAATCCTCCCGCGTGACTGTTCAGAACTGTTTCCCTGGGAGCGCGTGCTGAATTCGTGACCTATTTACCATATGTTGACTGTTCTATATCAATCCACCATTCACAAATCTGTTACTACGTATTTTACTACGAATGTTACAGGTACTCGTCTTTATGAAATTGTGAATATATTCAACTTTGAAAACATACCTCGTGTTGCTAAGTGATCATTTAGCTATTTAGATGTATAATAAATAGGTTATTGGTTGAATACTGACTGATGTGGACTCGTCCTATTTTTGTGGGGCGAATGTGCGGACTCGCAAGCTCGTCCGCACATCTTCGCCCCACAAAAATAGAACTCGTCCACGTCAGTATTCAACCAATAACCTATAAATATTGGTTAAGATCATTCATCAGGAGATCTCTGATAACAAAATACGAGCGTAGCTTGCAAGATCTTTTGCATTACGTCTCGTTGAATTCCGCTTAACATCAAAATCTTCATGGCGTTCCTATGAGCAGTCCCAATCAAGGCGTGGCTAAGAAACATCATTCTCTATATCACGAAATCATATGATGTACGAATACTGATTAGCGATCATAATGTCTTGAAGGCACCGTTGAAAACTGTTGAACGTTTCTCAATTAAACGGAACATTAAAAGGATGATGCCGGCGTAATGACAATAAGTCATATGACCCCATAGACCAAAATACTGTTTGTATATTTGGCGCTATAACGCTGTCATTCCAATTAGGTTTTTAGATTATGGAAGCCGGGCGATGACTGGATATTTAATGATGGAGTATTACATTACATTAACTGTCTTTTTTTTGTATGAATGTATAAAAGCGCGTCTGAGATACCAAGGCTACGTCTTAGAATCCTCCATAGTGTGAATGTAAGGCTGAAGTCATGTGGTTGCCTTTTTATCGTCAGACATCGTCAATTTTTCCAACCCCTTACATATCTCAGCATTTTAGCTTGATTGAATATATTCGGGATATATATTAATGTTTGTCCTCGTGTGTTGTACTTTGGATATGTCGTCGAATATATGATGTCATGTTTGGCCTGTCTAAATAGTTTTAGGTGAGTGTAGTCTAGGGCAAATACAAATTTGCTTACTTAGATGTCCTCAAATGGCCTCAAAATGAGGAGGGCATTTGGCTTAATGTCACACTCAAGTTTGTTTCACTCACATGGTGACAGTCAGCTTGGTTGGTGGAGAAAGCCGGAGTACCCTGAGAGAACCACCGCCCATCGGCAAGTGACAAACTTTCACACATGAACCATCTGAGATCGAACCCGTGCAGGTTCAGCGGTGTGAGGCTAGCGTTCACCAGCGAAGTGCCTTAAACCACTCGGTCACAGAGGGCCCACACATGGTACAATATTCAAGTTAATACATATTTTAGCATTTTGTGCGTCATAAGCTTCAAATTGACACAAAATTTGATATGTTTATACATAGTTCCAGACTTGGGTTACTTACGAAATCTATTGTTAAAAAGGGGGGTGGGTTAGAAAACATTACCAGAGGTTTCCCAAGAAATCCAGAAAAGAATTTTGCTAATATGGACTCGGAAAGACTGTCATGAGCGACTGCTATAACGATTTGAAATATGCAGCGATTTCAATATTTCCCTGATTGCTTCAACAAACGTTATTTATTTATTTACCAAAGTCGGACATGACCTCCAAACCACTTGTGACACGACACTCTGAGGCCCAAGAAATACACATGCCCGAGATATATAACGCAAAACTCTGGCGTATTTACCAACATTTATGACTTGATCTCTCATGCATATTTCCCTTATGATCCATGCATTTATGTATATGACATGTTATTTCTAACATTATTCGGACCGAGACTAGCGGACTCGGCGGCTCTACCTATTAGTAAGAGTGTAAATGGTGAAGATTACTTCATCTCACGTATGCAAGTCCTTGTAAACTGTGCCTTTCTGTGTTACGTGTTCTCTCGAGCGAGGTATGGTTACAAGTTCGTTGACTTAGGCGCAACAGCGTCCAGTTGAGACTGCAACATATTTACCTGGTGTAAATACGGTTGTGAGTGGCATTTGTTAGCTTATTAGCAAGCTGAACTTGTATGTTAGAAGGTTTACGGCCTCGATTTGAAACATTGCCTACATCCATCTGATTGACAATGGCCTCATTCAGATTCTGTCTGGACATTCAATTGCCAGACACATTTCTGAGTCACTCGGCGTCCTTTGAATTATAGAACTTCGGAAACTCTTAATGGACGACGACTTCCCAATGAATGACGGATCTGACGCATTCATTCGGCTTTCACTGTTTCTTATTCATATTTGCACGATATCCCTTCTCGTGAAAATACGAATACTTGAATCTTTCTGCATATTCGCACACGAGGCAGTTGAGACAAAAGCGGTCAACTTATTGCCGCTATTGGTTTACACTATGAGAAACAATTATTCAGGGATTCGGATACCCTATTGCTGTGATGTTTATTGGAGCGGTTTTCATTGAATGATTCAATATGACATTGGCAATACCATGTAAGTATGGACTGGATCGGGTTATCCTATCTTCGATTTACCCAGTATTTTTCGTGTCCTTATGCTCTTGACTAAGCAAACGTTCTTGTGGCCCCCCAGAGTACGCTCGTTATCTGTTCAACAATATGATATTTGAATACGAATGTTTTTTAGTGGAATACTGTTTCTTTATTTAAACCTATCTGACCTGGGGTGTGCTACCCTCTAAATGGAGAACAAAATATGAATAATTGGAACTTTGACTAATTAAGCGATAATATGCAATTGTGTACTCTTGACTAGAATCGCGTGTCCACTCACTCAGTTTAACATTTTAACAGCATTGTGCATTGTGCTCAAAGATATATCAATAACCATGTATCTCAGTTAACTATAGGTGTTCACGTGGAACGCTTCAGCGCTTCGTTCACCAAGAATGTCCAGGTACATAATTGAAAGGCCTAATGTATAAAACAATAAGCATCAAAATCCACGCAGACATTCAATCAGCAAGGACCACAAATGATTCTTCAGTATCACCATGTTTCCGTTGCCGTGCTTCTTGCTTATTTGCTCATGTGGAGTCTTTGAATGGCGTGAACTGGTTTTATTGGAATTAGATGAAGAAATAAAGAGCTGTGATGATTTTATATCACTATTACGTCGAAATATAACGTTTGCGAGTATCAGATGTATTCAACGATTGCAATTAACAAGAAAGAGAAAGATACAGCTTTATATATCGCGATTCTTTTGAGCCTATTGGCATAATCCTAGGTGTAAAAGATAATGGTATGCTCTCCACTGTAGGAATGACGCCTATATAATTTTATAATGATGGAGACCATCCGTTTGCAAATTGAGAATTATTTCATTTTAATAATGCTATCTTGTTCTTATTCTACAAATTCGTTCAAGTGTAAGGCTGAAAATTCGGTTAATCGTATTTGACTGTCCTATACGGAACTACAGAAATGTCTCGAGTTAGCCAAAGTATTATCGCAAAGGATCGCATAGGACTACGGACGCAGAAACTCTTTCATGGATGACGGCTGAATATTGAATGACAGACCAGACGCCTGTATATTACACAAATTAAGGATCTTGATAATAATTTTGGCTATCGAATTGATTTCATTTAAATTTATGTCGATGCATGAATGAACTCAAATTGTGAGGGAGATTACGATACGCGTTTTTTGCTGTATAATAAATCGTGAATATTTTAATCTCTTTATTGTCGTATTTTCTCTAGCGAAAATATAGGTCACAGGTGGTTAAACATTCATTGAGAACAATTCCAAATTTCGTAATCAGATGACTACAAACACACCTAGATTTCCCGATCAGCTGTTGGCGGCTGTTGTCTTTTAACTAACTGACTTATCGATTGAAACCAAAATGCTTATGTATATTTTAGCCCATAGCTTCGTGTTCGTTCTTTGAGATTCTGGATCGTTGCCATTTATGTCAAATGCTGCCGAGTCCATTATCACTCATACTTACTCATAGTGCGTCATTCAATATTAAGTCGTCGTTCACAAAAGAATTTCCGCGTCCATAATACAAAGAACTAATTCATATAACAACGTTAGCTCCAAATTTAAAACAGGTATAAACATAGGCTAGTGTCTTGCAAGAGAAACACATGCTCAATGACAATTAGCTTACATGAATGAGTAACATACATGTACATGTTAAAATTGGCCAAGACGAACGTCTACACTTTAGTATTTGCATGGCAGTCACCCGTTCTCCCCCTATTAGATGCACATAAATCCTCTTGAATTACAAGCGTCTGGTCCGTCACTCATAAATCAGCCGTCGTCCATTAAAGAATATCCGCGTCCATAATCCAAAAGCCTATTCCATATAACAGCATTAGCACCAAATTCAAAAAAGACAATCATAGTATACATACACATAGGCTAGTTTCCTGCAAGAGAGAAGCGGTCAACAGTTTTCAATGATGCCGGCAAGACATCATGATGTTCCAAAAATATCAAATCCGTATCGCAGTATTCTTAATCCATATGATATTCATTGTAAAGTCATCTAGAGAATGATGTATCTCAGTCACGCTTTGAATGTGACTTTTCGTGTGAGCACCATCAGGATCTCACACCATCAGTACATGGGTTTATACGGCCCCTATGAATGACTGGGCGATTGTCCCACCAGAATGCATAAACTTTTTAGGTTGATGAGTTCAGTGAAACTAAATAATATGGATTTGTAATATATTCGTGATATATGCACTGAAATCCTTGTAGCTATTCTCTTGCTGCTCTTGATTCTGATAAGAAAATAATAACCATGCTAATAAAACAGGGACAGATTTTCGAGTTGATGAGGTCTCGACGACGAGCTCATCTTGTCATAGAACAACGTTTAAATATGAAGTTTTTAATGTTATTTCTCTTTCATATTGCTACACCAGCCAGCAATTCATTATTGCATCCTAGAGCTGTTGATCATCCGGCTGTCGGAGCTTATCTTCCATACAAAAGATGTAGATGCATATACTGTACAGATTAAATGTCCACTTCCCCATCCGAAAACATATATCCCATACTCAGCTGTACATATTAATGTTTCATAATCGAAAGCCGCAAAACTTTACGATTTCTTGAATCATCAGTACGGCCTGGAAAATGGAATAGGTCTTTGGATTATGGACGCGGATATTCTCTAATGGACGACGGCTGGATTATGAATGACGGACTAGACGCTTGTAATAGCGGATACGCGCTAATCGTTTCTTGAAATAAGTAAAAGGAGTAGCTTCTTATTGAAACGTCCTATAAAGAACGACACTTTTGTTTGACTTGATAACGACATTTAAGAAAAGAGCCAGAAACGCTCTCTCGTCAACATCAATAAACCAGTTGAACGCTGTTAACTGGTCATGTTAGCAACTACTTGGCCATTTCTTCCCATCATTCCATTTATGGGATGGGGAATAAACTAGGGTTGGCATGTATTAAAGTGCTAATGCAGCGAAATTGTCAATTTCATTTTTATCATGAAATTTTACGGTTTGGGATTTCTGGTTTAAGTTAATAAAATTCTCACAGAGAGTTTTAAACAGGAAGATATCATATTTTGCTTCGAAACACAAGGGGGGTTAGCAGATAAAGTGCGACATTTACGGTCGCCATGTTTTCGTGTGTGTGACGTCATAAGTATGACATGCCGGTCGACGAGCAAGCCAGCGATATGCGTAGCATATGGCGAAGACCAATCTCCATAGACTTAATTCACATTGTTGTTGAATTAATACTCTCAATATCCATCACTGTCTTCGTATGGTAACGTGCCAGGAATGCAAGAAAGAATTCAGTCGGCCACATGTTCCTGCATGACCACTTACAATGATTTATTTACCTTAATTCGTGGGCAAGTACCGTTGGACGAATGCATGCAGTTACTGTCCGATTCACATACGAGGGAACGGGGGTTTCGTGGATTTATCAGTTATTAATATAACAACAAACTCACAAAGCAATTATTTGTCATCAAAAATATTCCCGTGGCATTAGAAATTATTTTAAAAATCTCCAAAGTTTGTATCGTCTGAGCAACTGCATGTTGAATCATGCCGACAACCGGGTAAGTGAAAAGATTAGTGAGCACAGAGCTTTCTCGATGCCATGCACTAACATAATTTCAGAAATACTAAAATATTAAATTGGAGTTTACATACCGAGAAAACTAACATTTCAAACATTTCAAATAAAGAAAATTCAAACAACAACAAAACTCAACAAACAAGACAAAGACAACATTGAAAAACGAGTCTCTCGGGAGTACCTGAAATATAAAAACGGACCTCGGCGAGAGCACTTCAGACGGGCCGCTTCAGACGACGTGATAGTTTTCAATTCAATTTAGAGCATATAATATTATGTTTTTAGATCTAATATAAAGTTGATTGTAATGGGAAGAAGAAAACATATCTATGTGATAATCTGGGGATAATGAAGATCGATCTTCGTTATTTTCTTGGAGTTGGAAATGCTTCCGTGTAATGATAAGTGATACACCGTACAGCCTATGCATTCATGCAAGCAAACAAAATGCGGACACTGGCAGATAAATTTGATAAATATCGTACAAAACACATTTATATAGACTCCAGATTCTAGGTAATTAATTTGATCAGAATGTGTAATAATAATGGAACTGCTCAGTGGAATTTGAAGTCCTTTCTATGGCAATGAATTCAATTTAGCCTGGTTGCACACGGTAAGCTTCGCTCGGTCGCGGCTTCATTAGGGCCATACAAACTGATAAAGGTCAGTCTATATTCATTCACACGTATGTCTAATAATAAACAGTTTCCCTTGTCATACTCAATTTCCCGATGAACATTAAATTCAAAATTTTTATTGAACAAACCAGTAAAATTGGCCACGAAGATGGGCTTGCTTCCCTCCAACACTGCCCGCCATGCTGAGCCAAGACTCCAGTTGACGATCGGTCATCCTTATGACGTCATGCATATATAATTTTGTAAACAAAGCCAATGAAAACGGTCGCACTTTTCAGATTTGAAATAAGAACTTCTCCGTGTCCGATTTTCCTCATGGATATAGCAAATTAATCATGAAATAATAGAGAATCAAATTATTTAATAAAAATTTCGCTGCAGCTTTTGCTTAACACTGATAGCCTTTCCGAAACGAAAATCAATTGTTGAATCTGATGAAACGAATATTTGAAGAACTGGAGAAACTAGAAAGTATTAAACTGGCGGGAGTTTTACCCTGGCGGAAATGATTGAGTGTACTATTTCAGGTTTGCTAGCTTTGCTAAAATGTTGCCAACTGATTTATCGCTGTCTAAAAAGTTTATATCTCAAAATATAAGATTTTGATATCAACCAACACCATTCCTTATAGTAGGCTAAATATCTTAAGTACCAAACACTTTATAAAATTGAAATCTTCTGAAGCAGTGCACTATATATATCTATATAAATAACACAACCCCTAATTAACCCAAAGCATATAGCATGCCCCTAAACCCATATCAAACTTTTCACACCTTCTCCGAATTAAAAATGGCGGTAACGATGGTGCGACTGAAAATTGCGTTTTCGTAGTATTTATTGGAAAAATTAAAATCTATAGAATCTGCAGTTTTAGTACACGGAGTCACTGTGACGTCACCAGAGCGGTCATATTGGTGATTTTACATTATCTGGTAGGGCTTGACCCCATGAGATATTGTGGGAAGTTTCAACCCCGTAACCCAAAGAAGCAAGAAAAATAGTGGGGGAAATTGTCGCATGGTTGTTTTCCATGGCAGTGAATATCACCGGTGTCAGATACGATGACAATTACAATCAATAATTACTTGTAGCGTTGATTCAGTTCCTCACAGTCATAGTCATTGGATAGAGTGGGAGGTATAATCCTAAATATCATGTTTGCCAAAATATGGATCAACAATTATTAATTAAATCGTGATAGATTGAAATAGCTTGTAATAATATATAATGAATAATAATCATAACCATGGCTGAATATGTCTATGCCTAATGTTTTTGCTATATACTGTTTATCGTTACCATGTGATGCCATTCTAGTTGATCCTGTATATATTGACCCATCAACCACAGATATCTAGATGTCGAAAAGACATAGCGGTCTGTCAGGCATGGCTTTATCTGTCTGTAAGGTGATACATAAGGAGTGACTGGTAGTATATATATGGCGATCCTTTTGATTCTCCCCACTTTTGAAGCTTTCACACTACACTGTGCCCTCTTTTGCAATGGCTGACGCGTTTGGTCGTATTACTCTGATAGGTGAATTTCACTATACTGGATGACCTCCTTAATTACCCCAGTTGATTCTGAATGCAATGACCTTCGCATACGTCATTTGAGGCGAATTCTGATCGGTGGATATGATAGACACTAACAGCATTGACTCGTTTCCATGGTTACAAAAAGCTGTATATGAAACGTATATAGTTTATGTTGTACCGAGCCTGACCCCGTGTACATTCATTATCCTTCATGTGACCTTGTCCCGCCTTGAACATGTGACCTCATGTTCAGTTACAGCACAAAATAAGTTGATTTAGGGTGTTGATTGCTTCATCATCGCGAGCCAGACTCTTTCTCTTCCGGAAACATGCGCTATAGATCTGGAAAAGCGGATTGCTCTAGCCACGCAATGTTTTACAAAATTTTAAAAAAATGACGATTTCCGCTTGAATTGAAGGTAATACATTTTCCCGGTTTATCCGTAAATAAAATATATAAACATTTCCATGCTCCATCGCTTCATGATGGCCTCGCCTTGGGTTCAAACGCGGCGTCAGTTCGAGCTCCACGTGGATCCCCGCTAAAGTAAAGTCCATTATACTCACTGGCTATGGTGGTGAATGAGTGGTATCGAAACAAAGGTGTTTGAATGGGCAGTCATGACGAAGCCTGTCCTAAGTTTGCTAGGGTCATAGGGGATTAATATAAACAGTTGCCGTGAATTTACATGCACGAAGGAACAGTCTGACCTTATGTGTATTGATTGCTATATTGGTCAAACATGTTCTGACGCTCTCCGTATACCCATATTGCATTGGAAAACAGACAAGCAAAACCCAGACAAGCACTGTTGTTTCTATTCGCCTCAGATTTCACGTCATTCGAGTAGGTTAAGCGGACATTATAGAATAGACAATATTGATTAATAATTCTCAACGCTTTTTAAGCGTGCCAAGTTCGATAGACTTTGTGATCAATAATCCAGATTATCGACGACATATATAATAATCGTCTGCATCCCTGGAAAAAAGACTACAGGGAAGGAGAGAATTGGGGTCGGTGATTCAACTCCATTCATGCTGATATGAATTAATTAACGAAAATTGTGAATTTTTACCGAGCAAATTTAGGATAATGTTTAACAACGTGCGCGTGTCAGATATGACGCGTCAGGACTGGCGAGACTCGTTAATATAACATTGCGTTATTATCAAACTTTTCATTTTTTAAATAAAACAAACTTGTTATTGTAGCTTATTATTGACTAGGTAGCTGATATCCATGAACGTGACAAAAGTTTACAAGTAACAGGCTTGTGTTACCAATCATTGTTAAATTTCATACTTATTTCTTGGAATCTGAATGAGTGCTGGCTTCAATTAGATGCTAGGCTTAAGTCCTAAATTCTCGCCAAATGATTTACCTTTACCATTCTGGTGATTGTCATGGCCATCCGCTGCCTCCATGATACAATCGCGTACAAACAAAACGTCTCCAATGTCGTGTCATTGCATGAGATCAAACGTAGACTATTGAAATTCAAATCGGTCATGTCTCAAACACCGCAGCGGTTTGGGGTGTTAAAATATCTGCTCGGGCATGCTGATTGGTTGGATTCCGAGTTTTCCAATTTATTTATATCCGGAACTCCATTTAGCAGCAAATCAAGCCAGTATATCGATCCTAACTGATTGATCGATACACTTGATTGTGATGATGAATATCGACTGCTCTTGTAAATAACTCCATTCCCCAGATAACATCCAGTCATTTCCCTGGTTCAACTGATTCTTAAAATTTGCAGCGGTTTGGGGTGTTAAGATATCTTTCCGGAAATGCTGATTGGTTGGATTCGGAGTTTTCCGACGTATTAAAATCCGGAACTTCAACGGGCAGCAAACCAAGCCAATATATCGATCCTAACTGATTGACCGATACACTTGCTGGTGATGATGAATATCCTGAGCTGGTTTACTTTTTTCCCTCCGTTTCTCCGGATAACATCCAGCCACTTCCCTGTTTCAAATGATTCTTCAGTTTGGGGAGAGGGGGGGGCATTCCAGCTGCTACGAGAAGTTTCGTCTGATCCAATTGAAAATACACGAAGACGTCTCGTATAAAATCATAGTAATGCCAGTGCCTTCGAAGAATTTAAATTACCAATTCTATATGGACGGAACGATTACTTTGTGTACTGTGACGGTTCATCTCCGGCGAGATGGCCGCCATATTGAATTTTCCCATGATTCTTTACAAATGAGAAAAGGAGTTGATACCAAAAATGACCCTGATATGACCCCTTACAAAGAATCCACGAGTACCTGTTTTTTCGTTCCGGGGTAACAGTGAAATACTTATAAACTATTTTGAAGATCACTGAATGCGAGATGGGTTTGAAGGTTCTAACATGCATTGGTTCGTCTGAGTTCATTGTTTGGCGTCTGTCTCACTAGTCACCCGGTGGGATGCAATCAAGTAATATACCAATGCAACAGAAGCCTCTTTGATATGATTGGCTTGGAATTCGAATTTCACGTTTACCACTACTGCTTCCATCATGCCATTTCCGTAGTTAATTGTTTTGATGATACCCTCGCCGTAGCTCACTAAAATATGTGGATTGCCCTCTTAAGTAGCAGAAAGTGTTTCGATCTTGTCTCATGTTTTCTATCAAGAAAGGCAGATATTTTTATACGCCACTTTCTGTTACTTCCCTTCCTTGTGGTGTATACAATCTGTGGCACAGAATAATGGAACCATATTGAGGTAGGTTAATGACGCATAGATATACGGAAGAACAAACAATGGAACCAACGTATAAAATACATACAAATTTTAATGACACTTATATGGTATAACAACAATATCTCTATTCTACTGGCCTTACCAACAAACACAATTTTACCAGACACACATATGTATAGAGATAACAGTAGCCTCAAACATAAATTTACTGCCATTTAAAAGCAATAGAAAACGTACCATGTTCTTCAGTATTTATCACAATACCTTACATATATGTACTATGTTCACCGTATGATAATGTTGAACGTTTTCTCTATATACAAGTCAATGTCCACATACACCTCGCTATGTACATATGTATATTATACAAGTTTCTTATACTCCATGAATCTAGTCCAATTATGTATACAGTCTCACGATATAAAATGTTCATAAGAAGAGCACACTTTAAAGGTGAACTGCAAAGCTTTCCAATGTTCTGCTAAGATGTCAGAAATCAAGGCCTTTGGAGTTATAGTTGTTTGTGTGGTAATAGTTCTCTTGATTTTTTTCTTCTTCTGAGTATATGATAATTCAAAACTTATACCACCAGAAAACGGAAACCACAACTTTCGAAAACGTCATCGATTGCCTCCCATTGTTTTTGGAACGTAATGACGTTATAGTGGTCCTCACTCATTCATCCCACGTAGCATGATGTCATGTAAAAGATACATTAACTAAAACTTGAATGAAGGGGACCTCTATAACGTCATAACGTTCTACAAGCAAAGAGAGACCAGCGATGCAAGTTTTCAATACGGATTTATAACATGATGAATTTAATATTGTTATTAGTACAATTTAGCAAAATATATTCGCCCCAAAATCGTATTACAGTTATACCACATAACACGAGATGTATGTAAGCAACATTTTAGAAAAAACTAAAAGCTTTACAATTCACCTTTAAGAGAGGGCCTCATATTCCTTGAATCTCGGTCTCTATGGAATAAAAACAACTCTTGGTGTGAAGGGCATGTTTCACTTCAACGAACGTGAATCGACGTTTCACTGTTGTACCGCGTCTATTAAGCGTGAGCAAAAACTGGCACGCAACTCAATATCACAACCGATCAGAGAAACACTGTGTTGTATAGGTTTATCTACACGTCGAAGGGGTGATACAACTGACACCTTCTGGAAGCTTACAAAATATATTGTACCCAAATTCCCAAACGGTTTATCATCTTGATCATGGAATGCAATGCGAGTGTGAGACATAATCTGACGTTTTGGAAGACATTCTGACGATGCGAGTCTACCACTAATCTCCACGGCGCGATTGTCAAAGTGGCGATTGTCCAAGTGGCGATTGTCAAAGTGGCGATTGTCCAAGTGGCGATTTCATATTGACTTCTAGAAGTTACTCTGTGATTTTCTGTTTGATTGGTTAATAAATATGAACAACCACCAGCAGTTTTCTGAGTTGGAACAGACTGGAATAGAACATCACCAATGTTGGGACATAGTGAATCTGCCTGATAATATAATACCTGAAGATTCGTTTGAGAGGAACATGGAACCCTGTATTACAGCTCTAAAGAATGCGTGCACAGTTTTCACGGTGTCCGGTTTCAGATTACATGTTATGCTTGACACAGTGGTTGATGGAAGAAGAGACAGTCAACGAAATCACTGGTATATATTCAAGCCTGGAATTTCAAAACGCTGTGCCATCTGGACCGATCCCATACGGTGTCCGCATTTATTTTCTTAAATGTTTAAGTTAAATGTTCATATGCACTCAACAGTCAGTATTCATATGCGCACATTTATCTATACACACTGTCGTCCAAGCACGATTGTTCATGTGCGCGCACACACAAGTGTCAGTTGAGCGGATGTCAGCAATCTGTGACGAGATATGCATGGTTACAGATTTTAAGTTTTCTGTCAAACTTTGTCCCTGCTGGACAGTCCATTCTCATAGGTCCCAAATCTTTGATTGACAAGGGCACACACAGCATAAAATGATAACAAGAATCGGGATCTGGATAAATCCCAACACCCATTTTATTACAGTTGAGGAATTTAGCAGCTGAAATAGAAAAGAAATAAAACGTATTTATGCGTGTCAAAATCGTTCCTAAATTCAACCCCACCCATCTCACATTTTCGCTTGAAAAGGTTAAACTTTTCACACTCACCCCAGAAAATGCGCTCAATATTTATTAGGTTTGTTGTCCAAAGGATATATTCATTGTTTTCATTGCTATCCTGTTTTCATTCTTTTCATAACAGATCCCATTTTCGCAGTTTCACCAAGAATTTCACAGCAAGGATAATAAACCATCAAAGTGGATTAAACCATCAAAGAGTGGCATCTATGATAGTTTATAATTAACTCCTACTTCTTCCTTCCAACTGAGAGAAGCTCTAAGCCCAATATGATCTATAACTTATATATTTTCTGATTTACGAGCATACGGTACCTATACTCTTGGTCATGTAACATAAGGCCGCTTTTCTTAAGCTAGACTTTACAGGAAGGCGACTGGTGGCAAAGATTATCTGTTATTGAGAATATGTAACCACTAACAACCGATGTGGCACGAAATCGGTGGTTGAAAATCCAATACTAACCTGCTGAAGGTGGCTGCTTTACTTCGTTTTCAGATTTATGGCCCCAGTCATGAGGGTGATCGTGATCTTCGTAGTCTTTATACATTGGTGGTTCAGTTGGGTTGGGTTCAGCTGGCTCCCATTTGGTTGGTTCTGGCTCTGGTTCAGAGGTGGTAGGTTCGGGTGTTTGGGGGAAAGCGGGCTCTGTTTGCCAATCAATCGGTGGTTCTGTTGGCATATCTGTGGCAGCTTCTTCTGCCTTTGACCCTTCTTCTGTGTCAGGAGACTCTGTCTCGGGTGCCGGGGACTCGATAAACTCTGGAGGCATAGTGTGCTTATCTGGGAATTCAGGAATCAGATCCGGCGTGGCTGGTGCCTTATGGGCGCCGAACTCTTTGTACTCTTTTTCATCGGCGTCGAAGACTGGTTTCAATATTTTTGTAACTATGTTAACCAGAGGGTATTTTCCATCGCCGCAGCTTCCAGAAAAATCGTCCATCTCCAGTGACCACATAAATGCTCCGCCCAGCCCACGAGCAATGATATTGTTTGCCTTAAATGAGATGAAACACAAGTTTATCTTTGTAAATATACAGTCGCTTCCACTCATCTTCCTGTAGTGAACACATTACACAGAAGACAATTACCGTCACCAAGGCAGTGATACGTACGTTCGAATGAAATTAGTTCAGTGATAAGGAATAATATTCGACGTCTCATCCCCAAATGATCATGTGAACAGTGCAACGAAATGAAACCAATGAAACACGGACTACAATAACATTAGGACAGAGTACAAGTATATCAGTACCAGTATAATAATGTTTAGATATAAGAATATGCAAGAAACAACCAGTAAAGCAATGGAGGGATGAGCCTCAGAAAGACATACCTTAATTGTTAAGCTGTCTGGATTCTCAAAACCGGCCCATCCGCCATCTTGACCATGGGCATAAGGTACGTCTTGATCCTCTATCCATTCCACCTCCCAGCCGTCTTTTTGTACTAACTGACACACCTGAGTGCATAATCAAATGATACATTGTAATTCTGGTAAGAGAGGGGAATGTGTTTCAATCTGTGAAAGGGACACAACTTGTTAAATATTTGATAATTTTATTAATGTATCCGTTTCACAACATTACCATTGCTATACATGTATATTGAGGAAGCCCTGTACTATAGTTCGTCGGGCCAGTGAAATCTATGAATAAGTAATTTGTTTAGTATAAGCAACATAATACATGTGCTATATGGTGTTCCAGTTAAACTTAATGTATAGCATAAACGTTTTCCACTTCAATATAAGCATAAATTAGGAAAACACATCTGAGGAACCTGGTCTGTTACAGCGAATAAATCTAAATAATCTTACCTGTGAGCTGCAAGTGAAATACAGTTTAGACAAAGCAGTACAGAGAACGGAACATAAAATATCCTCATTTGAAGGAATGCCAATACAGAAATAGAAACTAAACCCACTCTGAACATGCTGAATGCATATTAATGGAGGATTTGAATAAAATCGAGATTTTTTAAATGTAATTTACAATTATATTTTAGAAATAATACAGGCCGTATTATAGATAATTGTATTGAACTTTAATCTCGTTGTGAATACCATATCATGAACAAACTGTTCAGAAGAATTAGTATATGAGCAATATAATAAAATGTGTTCCATTATTAATTAGTGGATCATCTGTCTTGCTTCGAAAACATTCAATACATATCCACAGATCTTTCAAGCGAATAAAATGGAATTCTCCCTTCTAGATATGAAGTGAGTTTGAAAAGGCTAAGCGCCCTGCAAGCAACGGTTTATTCAATATATCAACCCATATCCACATCCAAACCTGCATGACTTTGATACATCCCAAATCTTGGCGAGGATTTGAAATTCCATTCGACTCAGGATAACTGGATCGATTTTGGAATATTCATACCATTTTTCTGTGATTTTAAATTGTCCCATGGATTTATTCATCGTACAATTTCTCACAGTAAATACATAGTAGTTGTAGATATATTGTTGTTGGCACTTGCCTCATAGTATGACAGAATTCCCTGCTCTTTAGTGTACTTCCCTCGTGTGTATCCCCCTGATGCGGACTCCCGGACGCCATGTTTATCGGGGTCCGTGAGATTCCAAGTCTGAGCAAATGTAGGGATACCAACCATCATTTTCTCCTTTGGACACCCAACCTTAAGCCAGTAGTCTATAGAAAATTGCTGTAAAAGGAAAAATTTAAAAAAAGAAGATCAAATGCAAATTGCTGTTGCGGGAGAGCCAAAGAAAAAGACTTGGTCACACTTTTCAAATACTTTCAAACTGCAGCACTGAACGCGACGTTGAACCTTAATTCTCCCTCTCTTTCAAAATGCAGCACAGACGATACAAAATTTGGTCTCGTTTCAACAGTGAAGGATGATGTTTACTGAAAAAGTAACCAGTATCTCATATATATACATAGTAGTTCCTATGATTCTAAACCGTTTGACGCGCTTGTGTATTATACTGAATTAATTTGGTCACTCCGTCATGACGCGACCTCTTTTAATAACGCTTTTCATTATATGCTCAAACTTCTTTTCTCCAAAATTCGGCATATTCGTCTTTATCCCCCTTCTGGGTTACTACGATAAACTGGAACTCGTGTACTTGGAAAGGCTACCGCTATACGTGTATTTCGTGGGTTTGAATTTTGACCTTAATCTGTGGAAATATATAGTTCAGGAAATTCACAAAATTGGGCCATGGCTAGCGTTGTGTTATGTGCGATTCTTTATTTTACTTTGTCAGTGATAAAAGTACGGAATGTACAGAGCACCGAAATAATTATTGGCGGTTCAAAGAAAATTATAATGAAAGAGGTTCCAAGTTGAAAAAATTCAAGTATTACCATACGATTCGAGCAGCCTATGCAATAACATAGTATGAAATAGTACGAAATATATATATATATATATATATTCACTTATTGAATGAAAAATTCTTTAATTTATTCTGGTCAACTGTTGCACGTGGTATGGGATATATTCAGCAGTTTGTATCCATTTTATGGAAATTGTCCAGCCAGTCAACGTGTGCAAAATCCTTCAAAAGCAGGAAAATGGACTACATGTTGATATTATAACCCTAAAATCATTTGTTTCTCTTCATTGAGCACATATAGCTATAATGCTATGCCGATGTGCTCTGATGTAAATTAGATAGATCTCAAGTTGTCTCCCCTTATTCTAGAGATTAACGTTAGAGGAATCCTAACTCCTGGTTTAAAGTGAAAGCACTCCAACTATTTATGTACTAGCAAGTGACAAAGAACTGGGGATAACTGTGACCATCTGCTGACATGGTTCTAGCAAGGTCGCAGACAAAGGGAAATGCAGGAATGAATTTTGAACAAGGTTTTCCCGCGCACAGATTTTCAATTATGTTTTGAAGAATGTAATATCTTATATATGCCAGAATATCTGAACTTTTTGTCGCAAATGATGAATTTTATGGCGAAAAACTGATTTTTCCTCCACGGCCGCATGACAATGATCATTTATGTTCCAGTTGGGGTTACCACCAGTAGGTCTAAATTTCAGGACGGTTGGCCACCAGTATCTCATTCTTTAGTTCATAGCCCATATCGCTTGGGGTCCGTCGTCGTCTTAGAGATTATCCATTGATAAAAAAAATTAAACACAGGCACAACAACAACATAAAATAAAGATATTATGATATACAGAAATATCTGCGTTTGCATAAACTAGCTGCATTCGCTAAGTTTTCCCTCACTTCAGATTCAATGTTCAAGTCGTTCTTTATTACTGGACGAGTTGACCGGACCAGCTGAGATTGGAGCGAACGATATCTTGACAATAGTTTGCCCAGCATATGGCTTTCGTTTCATACTGGAGAATATTATGAGAAAATACGTAGCTTGAGTTGAGGTGATGAAATTCGCATAAATTTAGTGAAAATTTCGACTTTTATTCTGCCAAAATTCTCCACTTTCCCACTGTGTTTTGTAATGATCATTGATCACTGTCTCGTTTCCAGCAGTTTCTATTCATCGTCTTAATTCCGAACAATAGCAAATAACGACAGCTATGACTGGATAAGAAAATTGCTTCCCTAGTAATCCCCTCAGATCTGTCAATTACGAGCGCCGATACGGATTGCTTCGCATCGTTCCAGTTCAAGTGCAACGCTAAGCACCCTGGGAGAGGGTGGGGAAATTTTGATGTACTACCGGGAGATCTCGTATCGATATTTTGAGATTTTTATTATTATTGTTGCGGCTGAACTCGATTTTGTTGCCGCCATTGTCTCAAAGTGTTTTAGACATGTTTTATGCGCTATACAGGACTTATTTTGATGGCGGCTGCTCGCATGGGAGCAGCCTTAACTATCCAGTAGCACATCTCTACTCCGGTGGGCCTGGCTCCAAAACACCCACCCACCATCTTCACTACTCTTTGTTGTCAAATGAATGTTCTGCTTTACATAGTAGTCTGTTAATCCAGCATAGGTTTTATTGTTATATCTTCTCCGCACGCGTATTGCTATTATTTGTGTTGGTATCCATAGCAAGGGAGACAAATCTGCTATACCTGGTTGAGCTCTGCCTGTTCACCTGGCGGGTCTAGTCTGTGGGCCCACAATGGACTGTGGTGACCGGTATGCATTTCCCACCCAGAACCATGATAGTTGTAGGTCATCAACAGCAGGTAGTCTAGATTACTGATAAAGGGTAAGGTTTTAAGAAAACATATAGAATGCGATCATTTCACTCTATCATTTATATTCTAATTAAGCGATATTAAGGCAAGATGATATTAAAAAAATCATACGGTCCACAATATTATAAATGAGAGGTTAGTTGTCTCGGGATTGATGTTTATAACGTCTCGATCATCAAATCACATATTACATAAGGTTCTCATGGTACAGAACTGTGCCGGTGATAATATTGTTAGACATCAAAATATCAGCTCATAAACGTTGGCATCCTAGTTGAATATAGTTACTCATACTGAAAGGACTACTTACTTGACGATTTTTGCGGGCTCGTACGATTGGCTGATGTAGAAAATGCTCGAAGCAGCTGCCAAAGCCAACAATAATTTATCATTCCCGGTCTCCTTTGATTCTTGACCGAATGATTCGTACAGTTCCTGTTGAATAAATGGTACAGTTGAACATGATTACCTTGCCATAAGTAAGATAAGATTTGCATAGGCTGGTGTTGGAAA
>JAVTVY010021858.1:0-91773 GCA_036873755.1 Hanleya hanleyi
ATCAACCTGATAAAATAAAGAAGTCAAAGATTGAACAAAACAAATAAAGTTTAGAGATACAACATTGCGATAACAAAGAGATAGTTCATAATTACTGATAACAAAGAGTTAGTTTATCATCATATAATCACTGATAAAACAAAGAAAGTTCACCACCACTGATAAACAGATAGTTCATCATCACTGATAAAACAGATAGTTCATCACCACTGATAACAAAGACATAGTTCATCATCACTGAAAACAAAGAGATAGTTCATAATCACTGATAACAAAGAGATAGTTCATCACCACTGATAACAAAGAGATAGTTCATCATCACTGATAACAAAGAGATAGTTCATAATCACTGATAACAAAGAGATAATTCATCACCACTGATAACAAAGAGATAGTTCATCAAAACTGATAACAAAGAGATAGTTCATCATCACTGATAACAAAGAGATAGTTCATCATCACTTATAAAACAGATAGTTCATCACCACTGATAACAAAGACATAGTTCATCATCACTGAAAACAAAGAGATAGTTCATAATCACTGATAACAAAGAGATAGTTCATCACCACTGATAACAAAGAGATAGTTCATCAAAACTCATAACAAAGAGATAGTTCATAATCACTGATAACAAAGAGATAGTTCATAATCACTGAAAACAAAGAGATAGTTCATAATCACTGAAAACAAAGAGATAGTTCATCACTGGTCACTGATAAAACAGAGATACTTCATAATCACTGATAAAGAGATAGTTCATCATCACTGATAACAAAGAGATAGTTCATAATCACTGAAAACAAAGAGATAGTTCACCACCACTGATAACAAAGAGATAGTTCATCATCACTGATAACAAAGAGATAGTTCATAATCACTGAAAACAAAGAGATAGTTCATCATCACTGATAAAACAGAGATAGTTCATCATCACTGATAAAACAGATAGTTCATCCCCACTGATAAAAAAAAGAGATAGTTCATCATCACTGATAACAAAGAGATAGTTCATAATCACTGATAGCAAAGAGATAGTTCATAATCACTGATAACAAACAGATAGTTCATCATCACTGATAAAACAGATAGTTCATCACCACTGATAAAAAAGAGATAGTTCATCATCACTGATAACAAAGAGATAGTTCATCATCACTTATAAAACAGATAGTTCATCACCACTGATAACAAAACAAAGAGATAGTTCATCATCACTGATAGCAAGTAGTTCATAATCACTGATAACAAAGAGATAATTCATCACCTCTGATAACAAAGAGATAGATCACCATCACTGATAAAGAGCTAGTTCATAACCACTGATAACAAAGAGATAGTTCATCATCACTGATAAAACAGATAGTACATCACCACTGATAACAAACATATCGTACATCACCACTGATAACAAAGATAGAGTTCATAATCACTGATAACAAGGAGATAGTTCATCACCACTGATAAGGGGTAGTTCATCAACTAATAACAATGAGATAGTTCATCACCACTGATAACAAAAGAGATAGTTCATAAAAACTAATAACAATAGAGATAGTTCATCACAAGTAATAAGAAAAGTGATAGTTCATCACAACTAATAACAAAGAGATTGTTCATCACAACTGATATACATAATACATTTGGTGCTTTCTCATGTAAAAAGTTTCAAGGAAAATCTATGTGTAAAAGATCCACCTTAAATTTCATATTTTTCCAAATTTAATGTTCTTTTTTACATAACATTCACTGCAATAATTTTTGGTAGCTCATGATGAACCTTGGTAGGTTTCTAAGTTTACAGGTTTTCTATTTTTCACACTCACATTTCCTTTCTCAAACTTGTTGCGGCTTGTTTTGGACTCCCTGAGAGGTCTGTCGCCAGTGTCTCCCAGATCACCAAAGAGATTGACAAAGACATTAGCATCCGTTCCTGCTCGCAACTTCTTCCCAGTGTGAACCTCCACGGTGTAATGTACCACTGTAACAACAAACATTGGGATATTGATCTGACAGGGTCTAATCCACTGGATCATCAGGCACAAAATACCCAAGATACTTATTATTTTGAATGCTTCTTTTTGTTATATCATGACTGATCCCCAACACCCACCAAAAAGAACAGCAAAAAGGTGTGAAATCGCAATGAACCAAATGCAGAAGAATGATAAGGTCCATGTGGGAGCCTTTGAGCAGAGAAGTTAGTACAATGGAGGTTTATAGAAACAACAGTGCATCATGGGATATCTTCTCGTTTAAAGCACTTGGTTGGTCAATTCAAATTTTCAAAATGAAATGGGGGATTTTCATTGGCCGGTGTATAAATTTGAAAGAAAATCCAGCCAATCATAAGAGTTTCTGTAAAAGAAGCTCATTGTAAATTTTTATCAAGAAACTCTCTGACATAATTCCAATTTTCTTTCAGGACTAGTTATCTTAGGAAGAAATACCATTAGACACATGTCTGTGAGTAAGTGAGTGAGTGTGAGTAGAATTTAAGATGGTTTTCAGTAATTTTTCTGTCATATTACGAGGATGCCTACATGTGCCAGGACACAAGAGCACCCACAGTTCCTATTATCCTGGACACTGATCAGCCCAGCCAGTACAGCACCTGGTCACCCATCCAAGTATTGACCGGGCTCAAGATTGCTTAACTTCGGTGATCTGACGAGAACCAGTGTGCTCAATGTAAGATGCCGTACCTTAGACATGTGATAGGTGGACTGACCTGGTAATGGTTTGTTGATCCCTGGTCCCTCAGCAGGTAACTCTCTCACAATATGGTGATCATCCTCGTCGGTGGCCAGCCATCGGTTACACTTGAACGTATAACGCTCCTTCGACACCATGTTCTCCATGTCCACCTGTAATAGTATCAGACACCTCTTATATTGTACTAACTAGTCCAGTATCTTTGTGAAACTCTGCAGATGGTGGTATGTTCATTCTTATGTGGGTATGTTTACTCTATTAAATGGTGGTATGTTTACTCTATTAAATGGTAGTATGTTCACTCTAATGGTGGTATGTTCATTCTAATGATGGTATGTTCACTCCAATGGTGATATATGTTCACTCTAGTGGTGGTATGTTCACTCTAGCGCTGGTATGTTAATTCTCAGGGTGGTATGTTCACTCTAACAGTGGTATGTTCACTAGTCTCTAAGGGTAGTATGTTCACTCTAACGGTGGTATGTTCACTCTAACGGTGGTATGTTCACTCTAATAGTGGTATTTCTACCCTGCCAGGATACAAAATACCACAATTGGTCAAAGGATTACTTGATATATCTACATAAAAACACTGTAAATCTTGAACACAGACCTCTCAATATAAAAATAACCCAACAGAAATGCTTGCACCAGTATTTCCCACATCGTAATTTATAATGTAACATCCTTACCTTATTTAGATGCCAGCCAGAAGCCAAGCCAGTATCATCATGCCAGATCCGTAATTTATAAGGCCTGCCTATCTCTACCATTTCTATCTTGAACGTGTCCACCATTCCCTTCTCAAAGTTGTCAGTCTTGTTCCTCACTGGGACATCATCTGACTTGCCTTTATCACCATACACAGTGATGAACACATTGGCATCTGTTCCTGCTCCATTGATGTCACTGGTGTTCACCCATACATACCATGTCACCACTACAATCAAATTAAACATCTTAGTCATGCTGCGATCTGTTTTACATATCTATTAAACTATTTCAAAATGCTGATAGTACAGACTTGTCTTCAACCTTCAAAAGCTGAAGAATGAACATCGGTCATACAAATAATTATTTTCAATATGAATAACTGGTTTTATCTAATGTAATATAATCGTAAATTAGACAGTTCCGATTTCAAAAGGTCTCCCAAGGATGAGAATATGGATGCTCTTCTCAAATTTCTGAATTACTTCCTCTAAAACCACTTACATTTTTCTTTTTTCTTTCTCAAGGCCTTTTGTTCATAGAGTGTCCTCTGTATGAGTCCATCCCCCTCATCGACGGCCATCCACTTGGAGCAGGGGAAGGACTGCTCGATCCCTGCACTGGGGCAGTTCACTACAACCTTGTCCAGGTACCAGCCTGACGCTGCACCCTTGTTGTCGTGACCCACATCAATCCTCGACAGGGGGCTTAACATCTTCGTCACCTCCATGTTGAAGATATCTGTCTTGGCCCTGTCAAATTTGCCCCTTTCCAACCAGATTTTTCCACTGTTCTCGTTGCCGTCCTTGCCCCCATAGAGAATGACATAGACCCTGGAGTCTGTACCCGCATGTCGAAAGTCCCCAGTACTAACAGTAATTGTGTATGGTACACCTGTAATATTAATAATCATACATTGTATATCAGGAACTGTCAAATTAAATAGCTTTTTGGACATGCACAAGTAGTGCAGCAAAGGTCTTCAGCATAAATGAAGTTGTGCACAATTCAACACTGAGAGTTGGTCATCACGGGGACAAACCACAGGTGTAATATCTATGGGCCATCATGGCCCAGTCTGTAGAGCATCGGTACATTGGGCTCGTGGGTCTAAATCGCATGGGTGACCAATTTATTCTTTCTCTCTAAAAAATCATTTCATATGCATGTTTACTCAGAGGCTAGCATTACTTCATCATTTCTTTATTTGTTTTCTCTATTCCAACCGAATCCATATTCACTTAATGCCATCAGTATGTCATCACTGGTGATAAAGCTTTACATGTATTTGCTAAAATTCAACTGCCAAAAAACCCCACAAGAAATGCTACCAAATTTGTCATAAAGAATACTATTGTATACTCAATCAGTATTATATATAGGTACATGAAACAAGACAGTATCAAATTACAACATACATGATTGCCATTCAATTGATTTGTATAAATGTTTGCCATGACAGCTATGCCCAACAAATTTTATTTGATATAAAATAATACATATATAAATATACATTTACAACACATCTTACATAAGACCAATAACAGTATAAAACCAAACAATGCAAGCAGTAGCAAACACTCTTACAGTGTCCATTTACAATATAAATAAGCCTATGATGATAGCAAAACCTAATCACAATTCTGTACTGTGCGTTATACATGTACCATGTATACAAATGGGGGAAACTACATACATATGCAGGATTAAGGAAATAAAGAACATTTAGGAAGAATGTGGTAAACGAACACAACTGTGGAAAGGATTTCCCCATGGAAGCACACAATTGTTACATAGCAACAATAACACTCCAAAGGTGATCACAGACTTTAGCAACATTGCTACATAAATTTACATTGGGAGGAAATGCGCCTCAAATCTGAAGCTGATATGTGCCGAACATTGCATTACGGACAGCACAGACACGAATACAAAGGCGGACAACAATTATATGAAAGAGACATTACCCTTGCCTACAATATGAGAATGAGAGTATGATATTAAATAAGGGTTGTTGGATTGATCATGGTTTATCATACTCATCTCAGTGATCATCTTCACAATGCAATATTGATGAAACTTTGTCTACATCCTTTTTTATAATCTTTACTAAATGCTTGCACCAGGAGGTAAGACACATAATCCATAGATGGGTCACATACAGCTTTGAGAGATTATACTCCCAATAATTATGAACAATTTTAGTAGACTCCAGATCTAAAGGAAGGTCTATAATAGATTTATCATGTTAATAAGATGAATAAATTGATATGATATCAGGATTGACTACAGTGGATCTGATGGATTTGACACAAGATGTGCCACTGCTTCTTGATGCAGAGTAGAAATGTCATTTTTCCACATGTAACAAAATAAATTAAAATTGTTGAGATACTGTGAACATACGGTAAGCCCTCTAATAATTCAATCACAGGAAGTGAAATTTTCTACTGTAAACTCAGAGCACGATCAAATTTATTACAAGAGGAAGTTGAAAAAATGATTCAAAATCATGCATGAAATCCATTATTCTTCATTATTTTAATGATTCTAGGGGGTGATCCTTATTTATTAGAAGAGTGGTTTGAATTTTGTCTCCAAATTTGGGGGTGATTAAATTTTGAAAGAGGGATTGAATTATTAGAGGGATTACAATACTAAGGTTTCTAGGATCCCTAACACAATTCAAAAATCCCCCCCAAAAATGTTTGCATAACATAAAAATTCATAATCAGCTTTAGAGATTGAAAAATAATATTGAAATTTAAGTAAGATTTAGTCATTGAACTTGGTTGAAGACACTCCCGGTAATAAATTGACGAAAATCGTTCATCTTTATTGTTTGCTCATTTTCTCTGTTAAATTTTGCATGATGTTTTTCCTGATTGGCGTTCTAATAACTTCTATGCTATTGGGCAACATTTCATGAAATTTGCACACAATGCTGTACATCGGTGAATCTAAATAAGCCTGCCTCATATTTTCTAAGTTTTTCCCCCATTTCAAACTTATCCATCCTTTTAGTTGAACGGGTCATGTTTTTCCAGGACGAAATTTAAAAATATGAGGCAAACTTATTCTGTTTGAAAAGTATATTATAGGAATCTGAGAGTACTTCTATTAGATAGGATATTTGAAGGCTAAATTTTAACAAACTGCTTCACTTAAGTTCAAATAATTCATTTGTAGTGAACAGAAGAACAAAATTTTCACTCAGTTCTAATTCACTGAATGAAGAGCTTCCCAAAATATATACATGTAACTCAATTTGGTGAGTTAATTTATTCCAATTTAATTGATGAAAAAAATGAGAAGGTGTAGAAATTTTATTGTTAGAGATCCTGGAACCTTAATAGGAAGCTACATGTATCAGTGATCGAAATGTAGTGAGGGCTGTTCAAGAAAAGACATTGACAAGAGAAAGGGGTGGGTTAATTTAATAATTCATATCATCATCTGGACAATATGTGAAACCTTCATGTGGGTGAGGGTAAAACTTGGCGTAATTCTGAGCCTCGGTCAATCATATTTTCTAGAACAGTTCTGAGCCAATCAGAGTTTTGTTTCTCACCAGGAGCAGCCTCTGATGGACCCACATTGACAATGAGTTCTCTGGACACCATTCCGTCATCCTCGTCTGTGGCCAGCCAGCGATAACACGGGAACTCGTACACCGTTCCCATGTCCAGATCATCAATGATAACCTAGAAACACACATTTACAAATATCACGTAATCATATGCACTCATACATATGTACAGGTCATTAACTATACAATGTAAACACTTTACATACATCATCAGGATCATGAACAATTCATTAACCCTTAAATTTGAAGCTATTAAAAAATTAAATGTGATATTATCTATCACCATTATTTAACAGGAATTAACAGAAACATTATCTTACATTTTCTGAAACAACAATCCATCCATCAATGTGTTATCAGTAATGCAATTATGCAATGACATTTCACGACTGTTTGTATATGTAATGTGTAAACAGTGACATGTTTTCTTTTTTCATCAATCTTCGACCTAGCTTAGTGTTGTATATGGATGTTTTGTCTGCAATAAAGATATATTATTATAATTATTATTATAATATGAATTTTGATATTTTTATATTTAATAGTGATAACATTCATAAAATTATGAAAAAAAACCCAAAGAACATGTAATCTGAATTAGTCATGCATGTTTAGCTGAAAAGAAAATTGAAAACTACTTGATGACTACAAAGAGATGCTTGAACAATTAATTAGAAAATCAATTAGAGATTTCAAGTGCACTTTACATTTGAGACATGTGGCTATAGATGCTGGCCAGAAGGTCAGTGTAACTGATGGAGATAATAACTACATGTATAGCCTGATGTAGGGCTTGAAGAACTAGGCTAGGATGTATCAAATGACTGATGATCACACCCCCTTGAGGCAGACACCAAAACATAGGCCACCTCCACTTGTAGATGTAGAACAGCTGAGAGCAATTAAATCTTAATCAGCTTGGAGATCTGTAACTCCAGTGGCCAGTTAGCTGTCATACCATCAACACAGCAAGAGGAATGATTTTTTCCTTCTACTCCCTTTCAAGCAGGATGTAAGGAGTCATATGATAAGGTTTTGAGGACTGTGGAATTGTTTTCAATTGTTTACAAGACAGAGCTGCAATATGGTCATAGGTTACCATGTGTGAACTTAAGGGATGAAAGAAGTCATGTACTCCCACTGGAACACTCATTTTGCTATGACAAGAGCTGTATGTATTACGGTAAAACTGTGCCTCCTCTACTTGACATCTGGGAGAGTTCAATAACC
Source organism: Hanleya hanleyi (assembly GCA_036873755.1). Lineage (NCBI taxonomy): Eukaryota > Metazoa > Mollusca > Polyplacophora > Lepidopleurida > Hanleyidae > Hanleya > Hanleya hanleyi. The sequence continues at coordinate 8,246 of JAVTVY010021858.1, forward strand.
AACAAGGTGGTTCACCACTGCAATGACGTCATGCTGGGAGACCAAATTAACTTTTCGCGATATCTGCCGTTTCACATGCCAACTGCAGGAGATGTGTAAATTGTAATATCATTTATCTCGTAATTTTTACAGAATCTGGTATTCATCAGAAACGGTCCGAGACTACAATATGTGGCTAGCAATGGTTCATAAACGTCTACACAGACTTGTGTCTGGTTTGACCAGATACCTTTTGGTCATCCTCCTTCTAGCACAAGGGACATTACCAGAAACATTATCCGCCGGACAAGAATCCTGTTTCATGACACTGATTGTGCCAAAAGAGAAGATGAAGAACTCGTGTGATGTGCAGGAGAAGTTTGAGAAGAAGCTAGGTTACCTGGAAGGACAGGTGAACCTTCAGAAGAAACTCATCCAAGATCTGGAGACCATGCTTCTCAAAGAACAGAAGAAACGACATGGTACAACGGTACAGGTGGATATAGGCGAGGGGGAAATACCAGCTGAAGAAGAGGTCTACACTAGACCTCCGCTACCCGATCTGTCTGATGATTACCATGATTACGGTGACTTTATACCGCCCGAGGTGGTCTCAAGAACTTCAGGAGAACCCTACAAGAAAGGATCAGGGAGACCCGGGCCGACCAGACCCAAGTCTTCCACCAAACAGAAGAGTCAGTCTGCACGAGGAGGAGAACTGAACTTGATGGCTGTGGATATACTCAAGCCATACATTGACAGTGAATTGGAGAAACTGAAGAAAAATCTGACCGGCATGATCTCTGATGCTCTAAAACCATTCTCTGCTGGCTTTGAAGAAGTCCAGAAATTCGCCCTCAATAACCAGAGCAGACAAACGAATATGGTGGGTCCCGAAGCACAGACATCAATGAACACTATCGCATTGTCCCATATGTTCATTCAGATGAGTAACTTCCAGGACCGACTCCTGCATAGTAACACCCAACAGCTCTATAGACAGAGGAAAGTGAATACCCTGGAGCATCAGGTGGCCTCACTGTTACAGGTTACTGGTCACAAGACTACTGATCTACGCAGTAGAATCCTAGAGTTGGAACATGAGAACAGGCTGCTCAGGCTGAACCAGACAAGCTGTATCCAACTAAGCCAGCTTAGACAGGAGCTTCACCATGAACTGGCCAAGATCAAGGACCAGAAAAGGGCCACCTTCAAGAACAGAAGACGGGTCAAGTCAGTCAGGGCACGCACCCTACCAGGCGATTATGATTATGAGATGGATGAATCGGACAGTGACACTACGAACGTCATCGACGATGAAGCTTGGAAACCACTTGAAGAAACGCCAGCTTTCCAGGAACTGCAGAAAAATGTGACTTTGCTAGGTAACCTGTTATCCACACAGAGTCTGAAGTTTGACAGCTTATATCAAGAGATGTTGAATAAGACAGGCACTTGGATTGTGCAAGAAACTAGGGAGAGAGGGAAGATGAACGCTGATTTGGATAGAACTATTATACAAGGTTTAAGTACAATCAGACAAAACTTAACGACAGTCTCAAGTCAGGTGGAGCTGTTGAAAGACATTGCCGGGCAGGAGCATGCAGAAATTACTCAGAAGTACGAAGAACTGGAAAGCCAGCTTCTAGAATCTAAGGAAACTGTTACAGCTCTTGAAATTAAAGTGGCTTCAAATATTACACAACAGGGAAAACACCTGGAAAAAATTCTTATGTCATATGAAGATGGTCTGAACAGTCTTGGAACTGAAAATATGGAATTCAAGGTAAAACTTGAAACATTTATTGCAACTTCAGAAAGGAGAGCAAACAGCACAAGGCAAAATATTGAGGACTGGAAAGAGAAAGTGAAAGAAACAAACGACAGCATCAGACAGTTAACAATTAAGGTAGGGAATCTGAGGACAAATGTGATGGGGTCACTAACAGGTATTAACAACAGTGTGAATAACTTAGGTGTGGAACTGAGAATAAATAATGCCACCTGGTTTATCTATCAGTTTAACTACACTACGGGACATAATAAGTGCTATGGCAAGCAGTACGTGAAGAAGAATAACTATGATGTGGGTAGCTTTGTAGGAGTGATACTGTGTTCTTCTGACAGATATAAAATATTCCTGAGCGATTCACTGACAGATACGTTCTTGGACATTGCAGACAGCGCTGGTTTTGGACACGACCACTGCGAGTTTGTAGGTGGTGCATCAGAACGAACAGTCCAGGTGGGAGCAACACCTGTATTCTATAAACGACAACCTGGTGAGTATAGTCATTCATACTGTCTTATCTCATCAGTATTGGTACTCGTAACATTCACTCAGACCTCATACTTGTCAACAAAATTAAAATCAACTGATTACATAAAAAGCTTTTTATTTTTCAGAAAGCACATGTATACAGAATAGGGACACCTGAAATTGGCATGATTATTATTGTTCTTTCTGTGGCATAGTCAAAATAGGGGCCTAAAATTTTGTATTTATAAACCAATTAAACAAAAATTTGAAAAATACTGACACACTCAATGTCAGGTGAAGTATTTTTGAAGTGATTTTAATAAATAAATTTAAAGAAAATTCCATTTTTAAAAAGGCCGATTTTTCCTGAAGAATTTGGGGTTTTTTATTTGTAAAATTCTGTTGAACATATCTTATCCGCTGTGATACCAAAACTATTTTCTTGTAATCCTGATGATATATTTATATACATGTATGTATAAAATATATACTAGACTAGTTTCCCACTATCGGTCAGGAGCATCATCGTTAGTGATGTGGAGAGACAAACATTCAGCCCTCGCAATTCAGAAATCTGCCTCGACAGAAAATGTTGCAAAATTACATTATCTCCCATTCAGCCCCATGTTAAAAATGGCTGAGGCAAACTCCATTTGCTTCAGCTTTTTGCGTCGGCAATGCCGAATGCCGACGCCAATTGCGAGGGCTGAACACTAGTGGTTGTGGATAACTGCATGCCCTAATGGGTTCTATATCCTTAATCTTCCTCCAACATACATGAAACAAGACTGGATGTGTCAATATTCAACTCTTTTCATACTAGAATACATCTACCCTATAACAAATCGAAGAACTGGTTCTCTGGATTTCGAATTTTTATATACTGACGTTGCGACGCTCACCAGAATTGTTATTGTTAATACCTGGATGACTGAGAACCTTCACTCACATCTACCCTATAAATGATAAGGCTATTAAGAATTAATAGCAGAGTTTGAGAGACACTGACACTAGTGTACATTATACAATACTTCAAATGAAAGAAAAAAAACCCATCTTTTTTCTAGAATGTGTAAAAGTATCATTGAGTAATTACATGTAGTTGAATGACCCAAATTGTTGCAGATATATACATGGGTAACGATGGGTCAAATGAGAAAGGACTGTACTCTTTGTGAACTGTATTGTTTAACAAATGTAGACAAGCCTCTTACTATGCGGAATGTATATTGCTGTATTGAAATTTGAATTTAGTACTTTCCCACAGACAATTAGCATGGTTACATGCCACTACACAGAGTCATGACAATGCCATTTAACTAGTACTTATAAACTTCTTAAAGTTCACTTTCTCATTTGACCGGTCACCAGGATATTCCCAATAGGGATCAGCCCTGGTAATATCTCTGACTGACACACCACAGACACAAGCACAGGAACTGGAAGCCACCGGCAAACAAAATAAATATAGGCAGTGTGGGATGTCTATTAAACTGTTTTCTCACAGAATTTATCACTCACAATATGATTACAATTCACCAGATAACCCTAATAATTTTTGATATTTTTAGTTAGTATTAGCTAATGTCGCCTGCAATTTTGTTCATTTCCCTTTTCAGGCTATAAACGGCACTCTTGGGGACAACAACCAAAACGGGCACACCTCAGCATTATAAACCCTTCACCAGAGTGGTACAAGTGTGGCTTGACTATACCAGCCTAGATGACAACACTGCTCAACATGAAGTTTTCTGCACCACTCTTACCAGGGAAAAAGATGTGTGATGTAAGCAGTCTGATGGACATACTCCCAACATTGTCCAATGCACATATCAATGCATTCAGCTGCACAGAACAATAATGACACCAATTTAATACGATCTGTCTACTTGATTGTGATGGACTGTAGGTTATATAATGTGTATAAGTCGTGCACACGTAAGTTCCTCGCTGATGGAAACATTGTGTACAGAGTGGTATGGTTCCACAGAGCTGAGTATTTCTTCATCATAACAGTACCACAGGGGTACCGGAGCAGATCATCGATGGTTGTGTATATGCTCCGGTATCTCGGTGGGATCCTTACGGAGAAGACGTAGCTACTGTTATTGTACCATACAGCTTTGTACACATTGTTTTCAATGGCGAGGAACTTGTGTGTGCAGTATTGACACACATCACTGATTCTGTTGTAACAGTGTGGGACTTTCTCTTTTGCATTTCATTGATCACCAGGCACTGAACTCATTCTCATGGCCTCAAATTGTATACCCTCTGATTGCACTGCGGTTAAAACTGTGGCATGCAGCATTTGTGTGCATGGTGCTCGGCCAATCAGCATCATCCGTTTGGGTTTAGTAGGTTACAGCTCAAGGTGAGTACTCTGTGCTCTTGTCAAATAGTTGAGCATCTAATTGATTCATTCGTCTATAAAATATACTCAATGCATTCTCCATCTCTCTGGTACACGATTCCTGTGTCGATCAAAATCGATGTGCATGTCGCGTATTTCGACCCAGTAGTCAGAGGGTGTTACACCGATAGTTTATGAGGTTACAAACTTTGACATTGGGAGAATGTTCTCCCCAGACATTTGTCTCAGTTCTCAGTAGTTATCGCCACAGCTGTACCAATGCTTATATATGGCCATGTACATATTTTGCCAGTGGTTGTAAATATTTTCAACTGTAACATGTGTCAATTGTCAAAATTTTCACCAAGATAAGACTGTTAACCCTGTATTAATAAGAGGATCCTATATAACTTGATTCTTCAGAGGGGGAATTTTCATCCCATGATTAAGTTGATATGGTTTTCTTTTTCCCATTTAAATCATTACTTTGATCAATATTTCAGCAGAAAATATCAATGCCACCCTGAGAGAAACATTTGCTGGAGCGCATCATGCCTGCAGCTGGTGTCGAGTGTCATTATTGGTCAGCCTATGTCACATGTGCTCATAATGCTGCACAATTTCTGCCCATCATGTCAGTTGAAGAGATTTTCCACACATGTAAGCATAGGGAGAGCATTGTAGTACTAAATAAAACCAACACTCTGTCACTTCAACACTATCAACAGCAAGGCATCAACTTAAGATGTGCCTTTGAAGATACCGTATCAGGATCTCACTGGGAAATCCACTCAACAGCACATTACTTTCAATGTTTCTTTCAAGCAATACAGTGAAACCTGTAAATAACGACACCTGGGAAAACCGACCAACCTCTAAATACCAGCATTATCCATGGTCCCAATACTTAAATCTGAAGTATTCTGAACCTTGATAAACCAGAACCCTGTCAAAACTGACACTATGAACCGGTCCCAAGACTGGTCCGTTTACACAGATTTTACTGTATATACAAAGTACCGATACTATTTAACCTCAATAAGAGCATGGATACAATAAAGTGGATCTATGCTCAATGCATCAAGAAAGAGTATGAAAACTTGAATATTGACCCGGTTATGTTATACATAATTGTACCATAGTGGTGAAGGATTCATAACCTGAGGTTATAGTAACAATAAAGTTATGAGAGCCAAAATCCATGTACATGCACGTCAAAAGCCACATGTAATCATGTTTATCAGTTTCAGATAGATTTCTGTCTGATCTAGACACAGTTTTGAAAGTGATTTGTAAGTAGAGTGAATACATGTTTCTTAATAGATGGGTGATTATGTGCCCAAAGAAGGACAAGTCTATTATGAAATATCTCCTCATGATTCGGAATAGTTTACAAGAACATGAAGTGTTATTTGTATTTGTGAGACTCTTCCCAAGAAAATTTGTAATCATGGAACCTGAATAAAACCGAACCCATAAAGAAACCAAACTGCATTAGGAACATTATTTCATATTAATAGTGGATAACCAACTGCATCAACTCCGCTGATCAAATCCTGTCTGATGAACTTGGCACTGAGTATTTCAATCCTGTGAGATTTTGTTCCGAGAAGCATACAGGAAGAGCACATTTTGATGATGACTGTGGGCCTTCACATTTATCTAGTGTCACTTGTTGATTTGGGTGACTCCTGCTGACAAATTAGCATACTGGATTTACTGGCAACAATACATAAATACTATTATGAGATATAAGATGGGGGATATCTACTTGCCAGAAGATTGGAGAGTATATATTGTCTATGTGGGGTTGATACAAGGGATCAGGTGTAAGGTGGGTTGAGGGAAACAGGTTGCAAAGTGTGTTCACACTTTCATTGTGGTTTGATGGAGTGACCAAGTACATCTATCCATCTCGCCGATGCTACAATGGTTGATACTTGTTATAGAGACCAACCTTATCAAGGTACCATCCCGCAGAGAAGCCGGAGTTGTCATGTCCTATCCTCAGTCGCTCCAATCGACCCAGCTGGGGACACTCCAAGTAAAATTCATCCACCCTACATGCAACAACAATGCAAATATTAGTAAGAGACACTGACTAAAACACAAAGAAAATCATAAACAACACATCATTAAATAGTTTAAATTTGGTTTTAGCAGTGGGAAAATGGCATTTCTTTTCAAATATTGCACTTTCTTAAGAGTCAAATTTAATTTTCGTTCTGTCATCTGATTCTCATTCATTATTGATCACACTGACACTGATTATTGTCGATGTCACTGAAAAGAGAAAACAATCATTACCAAGTGGAGACACCAAATTGATTATTTCACATCAAGGAATTATGGGTAAATCAGATATATGAAGTCACAAGGGGCACAACAACACATGTAGAATTTTTGTCCTATCAGTAATGTCAGTAGGGAGACGATCAACTCGTGATAGGACGATAAAAATACATACTATAGAATAAGTACACCTATAATCATATATACTATACATACTGTCCCCTCTCAAAGTCATTTTTCCTGGCCGTGTCCAGTTTTCTCTCCCCAGATTCCCCATTCTCTCCAAACAACGTCACATACACATCAGCGTCAGTTCCTGCTCCCCGCTTGTCTCCGGTGTACACTGTCAGCTTGTATTTGTTGGCTGAGAGTAAGAGAAATAACATCAATACCATTAAATGTACTAAGGCTGCTCTACAGGCATACTCTGCAGTTGCAAACTGTTGAAAGAATGAGGCATGATAGTGAAAACCGTCTTCAAAGTTGTGTGCCTCATTAATTTTGTTCTTTGATGATTTCTCTCACACTGGATGTTTGCTCGGCAGCCGCAGTGCATTGATTTTAGTGTCCTTTTTATTGAATTTATAATGAAACGAATGTTTGGAGAACTTGTATGTCTCTGCCTGCAGGATCAGTGAGTGTAGCATAACTGAATTATGGCAGATTTTGAGGGTTTTTTTTCAGTTCAAAAGAGGTTATCAAAATAACTTTATAATTCTCTCCATATAAACCTCCAGTACTGATGTTTCATATACTGGGGCTCAATTACATAGCGAGAGATCATAATGTATTTGTGTTCGAGTTGACAAAGATCATTGATGCCGTCCATCAATAGGGTAACAGGGTCCATGGGTGTGTCTCTCATATACCAAGCCCAATGAAATTGCCATACATAAACCACACCTCTATGACCGTATGTGGCATTATTGACCTTTGTGTTAGTGAACACGAATACATTATGATGTCTCTCCATGTAATTGAGCTCTGGTAAATGAAACAACTATACTGAGTTTTTTTATGGAGAGAATTACAAAGTTATTTCAAGCATGATTTATTATCAATATCTCGGAGTAATGGCAGTCATTTTGTAGAGTTTAGTTAGTTGTATACGCTACAAAAAAGAAAATATATGTAGAGTTAACTATTGATTTTTGACAAGCTCCAAAGTAGATGACTAATTATATTGGACGGACTTTTGATTTCACAGGAACATGGTCTATAGATTGGAATATATGCAGAAAGTCCAAAATGTCATAAATACGATAAAGGGTCATATTTTATCTCATAAATAGTATATGCACATTCCCAAATCATATTAAATATGTGTGCAACGTTTCAGAATTTTCTGATAAAAACTGTGTTGATTAGACAAGGAAAGTGTGATAGACAGGCAGACAGATGGCATGGATGGATAGAGAGATTGACAGGCCAAAGACTATATGCCTCCTAGCAAACTTCATATGCGGAGGTATAAAAATCAATTACCTATACTTATACTCATAAAGTGAATGGCCATGTCGTAAATGTCTACATCAATGCAGTCTTGCTTAGGGAGGCAATTGTAACAGCAATATGTGGTCACTTAATAGCTTATGTTTGCCAAACACAACAAGGGAGGTAACCATGCTAAAAGTTTCTAACTGCTGAACTGGGTCACAGCTGGTCATGGCCAATGTATGGCGATCCTAAGACAGGTAGACGACTGCGGTAAGCAGGAAACGTTGAGACATATACTTTATTATCATAACATAGCTAGTGAATTTGGGCGACTGGTGGACTGTGCAATTGGAACAATTCTCAAAACCATGCTACCCTGAGGAGAGAATCCCATAAATGCAAGATCTTGCTGGAAAATAGTTTATAAGTACAAACGAAGTGTGAGTTAGGTTTAACGTCGCATTCAGCATTTTTTCGGCCATATAACAAAGATATAACTAACTATAATATGATTAAATGGATGTGTGTGACTAGCAGTGTACAGTAATCATGTAGAGAAATTAGTCTTCCCCTTGTGGAAGTACAAGCTGTGCACTACATACATATGCGTTGTCCTCCTCGGTAGCAGGACTTGTTTAAAACGTTAGCAAATTTGATGTCTCTGCAGTGCAAACCTCCTGTTAAACAGTGCTTCTCTGATCCAAATTTAGAGCATTATTGTGCACAATCGGTGATCACCTAGTGCGATTTGGATTAACTTACTTCCAGACGATACTGTACAGTCAGTTTTGATGAAATGTAAAATGGAATGATAACTGATCAACCATGAACTGTTTTCACTTTTCTAAGTACAGGTATCATGATATTCACAGCCTTACTTCAATTGAGAATGTGTGGGCTCAACAATTCCAGAATTTATACCAAGATAATGCGCACATTCATCTTCACTGTTATAAATGCAGTGCTTTATTTATAAGGCGCGCTTTCGCTCTTGCGCACCTCCCGCTCGCCTTATTCTCGATCGAGGTGCACTTTTTTTAGAGCACCTGAAATATCCTACTGTTTATGTCTGGCGCAAAACATTGTCAGGCCCCTCAATTAAAATGCGCCCTGCTCCATTTAGATCGCGCTCCATCTCTTTAAAAACCATTCTGCTGCTTTTTTTCCATGAATACAAGGTTGTTTATCTCTGAATTTTCGTCATCGCCTAACATCGTTGACCTGCCGCCATATTGGCTGAAAGCAACGTATTCCAGTACTGGCGTTTAGATTGGCTGGGTCATGATAAGGCGTTACTCTTAGCCAATGAAAAACTTCGTTACCATCTCAACCTCATGTTGCGGGGAAAAACCCTGTTCATTGACACTGACATTCAATCGAATTTTACGCGGACAACAACGCGGACTAGTAGATTAATACCAGGAATAAATGCCGGTAATAAGCTCTTTTGATGATAAGTTCAAAGTTTCAGTACTTAATATAATTCGGTTACAGTTTGTCTCATTAGTTTCACAGATTTTAATTCTTATAATATTGTTCAGTAAGTATAGGAATGGCATTGGCCTTTGACAAATTGATTAGATCAATACATTATATTTTCACAACTTGATATCTTGGGAATTCCAAACATATGATCATGAGAGCTCATTATATCACAATGGTAGGGTACAATAAACACGATAAGCACGATTTTTAGCTCCCCTTGTTACCTCCCCTTAACAGATTTAGGTGCACTTAATTTAGCTCCCCTGCCATATATTAATATGAAGCACTGTAAATGACATGTTGGCAATGCCTGTAAGACCACATAAATCTGGACTAGCAAGCAAGCAAACATAGGTGATAGCCAAGTGAGTGATATATCGCACCTTTCCTCATTGCCAGAGGGTCTTTACTGCCAACCAGGTCACGACAGATTGCTCCATCCCCTTCATCCTTGGCCAGCCACTGACCACAGGGGAAGAAGTACTTCCAGCGGGGGGTCCGAACGTCTGTCACTACCACCTGAGGGAATGGAGATATGAAGACAATGGTGATATAATAACTACACCTATAGAGCTTATTAAACCCACTACAACGGGCAGGCTTATCTGCTGGTTATTCCCCAGGAAAAACTGTCTGTCACATCCGTTCCAACCCAAGCCAGTCTGCCTTCTGTTCTCCACCAAGCCTGCGATCGAGCTATCCCCTGCATAATACCCGCTCATAGCCAATTATTATGTGAACTGATAAGACAGCGAGAAAACCTATTCTCCGTACAGTGATACTGAGCATGGTGCACTAAAAGTCATGCATGTCAGAGAAGTGAAGTGTGACCTTATATTAGCACATGGATTGAAAAGCAAAATACCAGATCCAAAATAAATGCAGATGTCAGTATAAATGCAGGAAGTAATATTTGAAATGCGAATGTCTTCCTAACTACTGCGGTGAAGAAGATCTCGAAATTTCAAAATTTTATTAAATGTGATAACCTCTAGTTATTTGTCACATTTTCATGTATTAATCAATTAAAAAAGATACGCCAGGGTTGCTTCACAGTATATTTTATCCAAAATGATCATTTTGTTTATAGCGTTCATCTAAACAAAACTTTTACGACTGTCTTAAAGTACATAAAATATGATGCTTTGATATCATATGTAAACATGTTAAATGATCTGAGTTAGGGAATCAGTATTTGTGATATTACTTACCCTGTCTAGATACCAGCCTGCTCCAAACCCTGTATTATCATGCTCTATTCTCACTCGAGTCATGGGTCCCACACAGTTAGCCTTCACCAGAAACACGTCACTACTCCCACGAACAAAACATCTACGATGGCTGTTCTTCAGGTGGATCTTTGGCGTAACTCCAGACTTCCCAAATATGGTGATGAAGACATTGGCATCCGTGCCAGCACTTGTGCAATCTCCGGTGACTGTCACAATCTCATACTCTAAAATGCAGGATTTTGTATTTCAGTATGAACAGCTATACAATTATCAAAGAACAAAACGAGCACAGGCATAAAACAACTTTCTGAAGTACATGAAATTTATTGAAACCATCATACCCTGTTTCACTGTATTTGAGTGACAGACTGACTAATGTATATTACCTGTTTTGCTGTGCTTGAGTGACAGACTGGTGACCAGTAACTGTTTTGCTGTGAGTGACAGACTGGCTGATGACCAGTACCAGTTTTGCGGTGTTTGAGTGACAGACTGACTGGCGACCAGTACCACTTTTGCGGTGTTTGAGTGACAGATTGACTGATAAGTTTTTTGGTGTTTGACTGAAGACTGACTGATGACCAGTACCTGTTTTGCTGTTGTTGAGTGACAGACTGGTGACCAGTAACTGTTTTGCTGTGTTTGAGTGACAGATTGACTGACTAACTACCAGTTTGGTTGTGTTTGAGTGAAAGACAGACTGACTTACCAGTATCAGATTTGCTGTGTTTGAGTGACAGAATGACTGACTGGCTAGTATCAGTTTGGTTGTGTTTGAGTGGAGAGAGAGAGAAAAAATTATGGTTTAACGTTGCGTTCAGCCTCAATTCTCTCTCTCTCTCTCCACTCAACCACATCCAAACAGACTGACTGATGACCAGTACCAGTTTTGCTGTGTTTGAGTGAGAGACTGACTGATGACCAGTACCAGTTTTGCTGTGTTTGAGTGACAGTTTGACTGATGATCAATACCAGTTTTGCTGTGTTTGTGTGACAGACTGACTGATGATCAGTAACAGTTTTCTGTGTTTGAATGACAGACTGACTGATGATCAGTACCAGTTTTGCTGTGTTTGTGTGACAGACTGACTGATGATCAGTACCAGTTTTCTGTGTTTGAGTGACAGACTGACTGATGATCAGTACCAGTTTTGCTGTGTTTGAGTGACAGTTTGACTGATGATCAGTACCAGTTTTGCTGTGTTTGTGTGACAGACTGACTGATGATCAGTACCAGTTTTCTGTGTTCGAGTGACAGACTGACTGATGATCAGTACCAGTTTTGCTGTGTTTGAGTGACAGACTGACTGATGATCAGTACCAGTTTTGCTGTGTTTGAGTGATAAACTGACTGATGATCAGTACCAGTTTTGCTGTTTGAGTGACAGACTGACTGATGATCAGTACCAGTTTTGCTGTGTTTGTGCGACAGACTGACTGATGATCAGTACCAGTTTTGCTGTGTTTGTGTGACAGACTGACTGATGATCAGTACCAGTTTTGCTGTGTTTGAGTGACAGACTGACTGATGATCAGTACCAGTTTTGCTGTGTTTGAGTCACAGACTGACTGATGATCAGTACCAGTTTTGCTGTGTTTGAGTGACAGACTGATGATCAGTACCAGTTTTGCTGTGTTTGAGTGACAGACTGACTGATGATCAGTACCATTTTCTCTGTTTGAGTGACAGACTGACTGATGACCAGTACCAGTTTTGCTGTGTTTGTGTGACAGACTGACTGATGACCAGTACCAGTTTTCCTGTGTTTGAGAGAGAGAGAGAATTAAGGTTTAATGTCGCTTTCAGCAATATTTGTTTGAGCGATAGACTGAATGATGACTAGTACCTGTTTTGCTGTGTTTCTGTGGAAAGAGTTCTCGCCTGTTCTGTTGGTCAGCGTGATGAAGAGAGAGCCACTGGTTACAGAGGAATACCCAAGATCTCTTCCTCCTCGTGTTCACCACCTCCACCTCCTGAAGGTACCAAGCCTCCTCTCTCTTCGTCCCCGATGTCTGACGATCGAATCATAACACAATCCATAAACAAACAGAAAAATAAAATGGGAATCTAAACTACGAATTGATTATGCTTGATCAGGCTAATATTAACATCAGCTAATATACACATCACTTCTTCTATCAAATAGTCAGGGAGGGAGGGAATTTGGCTTAATGTCACACTCAAGTTTGTTTCACTCATATGGTGACAGTCAGTTTGGTTGGTGGAGGAAGCCAGAGTACCCGGAGAGAACCACCGCCCTTCGGCAAGTAACTGACAAACTTTCACACATGGACCAACTGGGCTCGAACCCGTGCCGGTTCACAAATAGTCAGGTAAACTATGACAATGAACTGAAAACTGAACTGCACATGTAGATGGATATGTATGGATTGGTTCTATTGTGGGCAAATAAAACTATTCCACAGAATTGCACTGGGTAGCAGATCTTATATTATTGAAATGAATATGGGTTAGATCTCAAATTTTTTTACCTCTACAATAACAGATTTAATTTCGCCAAGTTCTGGTCCCCTAATTTTGAAAACGTGCGTAGTTCCTTTGGCAAACCGGAAGGAGACATCTTTTGCTGATTTAACCGATCCTGCTTTTTTGGTTAGTCTTGTTTTTGTGAGTTTTCCCTTTGTTCCTTTGATGGATATGAACACCTGTAAACAGAAGACATCAATTATAAGAATTTAATGAGGTAGAAAAATTTGATATTTCGATATTTTCGCCAATTCTTGAACAGGACTGATACCATTGTACAATTAAAACCATTTCTGCCAGAAGATTGGTTTTGATAATGTGAGCCTACCTTAGCATCTGTGCCAGCATTTTTCCTGTCCCCTGTTGTGACGGCTACCTTATAAAGAACCCTTCCATCTCCCAAGACACCAGGCTCTTTAAGGGAACCATATCTTGGGTAGGTGGATCGCCTTAATGAGCCACGAGCACTGGCGGACCGCTGAAATTAAATAACGACAGTTCCAATGTACAAAATAATATAAACATCTTTATAGAGAGTCTTGCTTACTTGTACATATATTTGCATCTGTGTTCGTCTATTTGTGTCAGAATGAAAAACTAGACATTTTACAATTTACTTTCCTAATAAGATTTCTTTAAATGAAGTTCAGTTGAATATTTAACATAATCTATTAGATGCATACATTTACTTCTACATGTAGTTGCTACATCAGGCAGTATATTAAACTGACCAGAATAGTTTACAAAGATAATAGCACAATGGCACAGGTTCACATTTCCATCTCCAAACATTAAGAGGTTTCGTTAACTTTCGTTTCCAGCCCCGCAGTACAGCACGCTGTCACCCATCCATGTACTGACCAAGCTCAATGTTGCTTAACTTTGGTGATGTTACGAGCGCGGTGTGCCCAATGTGATATGTCAAGTGCACATTTTTGACTGAACCCTAAAATCCCATTGACGTCCATGTTATATCTCCTCCATACAGAAATGGTTTATATATTAAAAAAACATGACCAACATATATGATTTTTGGGGTATGCTCTTTTTCCATGTGGTACTTCACTATAAGACTGTTATTAGGGGGCTCTATGGACAACTTGTGTGCGAAAGGCAAAGATACCACTCTATTGCAGAATACTCACTCGTAAATCCATGTTATCAAACTTCCGTTCATAGTACTCTGAAAGATGTGGGTCATGGAGAGCGTCATATGGAATTCCATTTGCTGCAGAATTTCTGGCTGGGCCCAGTGGAGAGGTCATATAAGCTTCTATTTTCCTGGCTGTGTGAACAAATATCACCACACAGTTATATTGTACTGTAAATCTCAGTTTATAATTGAAGGATCAATTGTATCCAAAGAATAATGATGAGAGTTGATATCTGGTCACATCAGGGGATATCTGCCAATATATATTATGTTGGACTGTGATATACAAGACAGTTAGATAATGTAAATTGGGTACAGGTAGCTAAATATTTGAATTAATGAGCACTCCTTGATAGCCAATCATGATAAAATGTTGTTCCAATTCTTTTAGGATTCTCAGTACATTATCCAAAGATTATGCTCTGATCTAAAAATATTTTGTCACATCAGGGGAGATAACTCTGTGTTCCATGAAAATATCTGGCTCATAAACCCACATGCTGGTGTTGCATTGGTAGGAGCATTGCAACATTATGAATTTATGATTATGCGTGGGGCAAAATACAACAATAAAGTCATAAAAGAATATAGATCTGTTTGGTGTTACCACATATGGAACAACATCTACATCATACATGTACCAGTTACGTAAGACTCTTCCTTACATGCAAATGGAGCCGACCTGCTGACCGGTGACTCTGTGGGCCTGTTGAACAAGGACGGATGCAAATTGGTCAGGCTGGTTCGAGAATTTGGGTAGGGCCTCTGTCTTTGAGGGGGCACAGGACCTGTTCTGGCAATATGGCGTGCTGGAGCTGTCAACACAATATCAGGGTAATGACAAGAGTTTGTACATCAGAACAGTTGCTACCTAATTTTCTTTACTGATCCATTTCAATCTGATTAAAACTCAAGACTTAATAACCGCTCCTCTATCGGACATGTCGCTAATTAAGATCTGAGACAGTCTGTATCTTAAATCTGTCACGCATGTCAGACTGGTGACCAATTACAGTCCAACTTCAACGGGCGAATAGGTGCCTATCCGATTATTTCTGTAGTGAATGAGGCGCAGAAAAATGCAACCCAGGCAGCTGACAAAGTTCTTGCTCTCCATGAGCAATCACCGAAGATTATTATTTGCTCGGAAAGGCACCTATTCGCCCATTGAATTTGGACTGTGATTGGTCGCCAGTCTGACATGCACGACAGATTTAAGATACAGACTGTCCCAGATCTTAATTAGCGACATGTCCGATAGAGGAGCGGTTAATAAGTCTGAATTTTAATCAGATTGGATCCATTTCATTCTATGATTCTGATAACAGAAGGCCAGAAATAAGCATCTCCATACATCTCACTCAGATAAGGCATCATCATGCTGTATTAGACCAAGGAAAGTAGAACACGAGGACCTCCCAGTCCCAGTCTTAGCATGAAATATATCAAGAGGACCTGATGAGTAATTCAGTACAATATTTGGGTTCCAAATCAAGAGTTGAAATGCAATCATCAGAAGCTTAATCAGACTGGCTTGAGCACATTTCTGTGTGTAACAACTACATAATAACATGAAGGTCTGGTCAGAACAGTCAATACTGTGATATCTGCTCACAGTTTTCTACACTACACAATGATTTTTTCCACAAATCTAGCAGATGTATCCAGCAGTTCAGTCCTGTGTTCAGTGTACCAGTAGATGATATGTGGATAATCCCTAGAAACAGAGGGTTCATATTTCAGAAAATTCCACTATTCAGTGTTCATCATCGTCGATAGATGATCAACACGTTATGTAGGCTCACCATAAATTCGAAAGAACAAGGATTGCTATTTGTGAGTGCTCTGCAGACATATACAGCCCTGATCTGAAATATACAAATCCAAAATGATTGGTCAATCTAGATTTGGTCGTCATGTTCCAGATTTAAATTAGACTTTGTAAGCTTATATGTGGACAGGATAATGACTTTTGATCAGACAACATGACTAACTTTTGAGAGACATGTCTAATATCTATTCCAGATCCTGCAAAGATATACCCTTACCAGAATAGGGTCTTGGTCTGCTGGCATAGTTGACAGCGAATGGTGGATGAGGTTCTGTAGTTGCTGTGCATGTGGATAGAGGAGCCTGGGGAATTCTCATACATCGTTTGACAGCCTCAGAATTGGTACAGGGCTGTGACATGTATGATCCACCCGTCATACTCATCTTGTAGTCAGACTTCAATAATGTGTAGTATGACCCTTCTACGGTCACCTTATCTGTTACAAGAGTCTGTAAAAAAAACACACATTGATTTAGAAGCTGAAGTGGTCTGGCTTTACACCTTGTCTACAGATTTTATACAAGAGTTGTCTCTCATATGTAGATTTTCAATGGGGTCCCAAAATTCACAATACACATATTAATATTATTACCAGTATAACCATAAATATGACATGTTATAATACAAAAATTACTCGCTTTTTGTTTTTTTGATATGAAAATGAGGAGATTTTCTATGTCCCATTTCAGTTCCAGACTCCCAGAATTGACAACATACATGTCTCGTTTTACCATGGGAATCCGGGAATCAAATTCCCGTAAAACTCCTGCAAATTCAAATTGAGGGAATCGAATCAGCTTCTTACAGATCCCATAATTTGACCAATTAGTGTGAGAATTATACCTCACATTCGGAGGGAGGTATTGCGTTTGAAAATCTGATTCTCGTAATTTTGACGAAGAAGGCCTGACTGACAATGGATGGGTTTTTAAATTCTACGGAGCAGTAGTTGTTGAAAAGTCATCGATATCCTCAAAATGGCAACAGATGATAGCCCATAGGATGAATCGGGTTAAGTTATTGTATGTTTGTTCAGAGAATGCATGGTAAGGAGCAAATACTATCTTCTACAAATGCTTTGGGAGATAAACATGCATGCATGCCAGTATGTATACATTGGTACACAATGGCATCAATCCTGTTGGGGCTAATAAATATTCTACATTTAAATATTCAATGATCATTCTAAAAATACCTAAGTGATTGATTCCAATCATGAAATGTGTCCTATGACCCTTCAGCCACATGAACAATAATTTCTAACAGGTTGTCTGGCTGAGGTCAGAGTTCTCTCCCATACAATTTTTTTTTATTTTTAATAAATATTCGGCCATTCTACACAGTTAAGTCACATATATTTATTAACGAATAATGTCCCCTCATTGTCAGTTCAGATTTAACAAGATCCGTCTTTATCTTCACAAGTCTTAGTGCTTTTAACTTCTATCTCATTCAGAACAGAAAACTGGGGCTGGGTCAGTTAATGTTGAAGCAAAATAAAATGAAAGTAAAGTTGTTAACATTGTAATAGGCGAAGAACGAAACAGATCTTGTTAAAATGCGGCTGTCAATGAAGGGAAATTATTCATGTGAGCTAAGTGTTATAGAACGGCCGAATATTTAAAAAAAAAAAAAAAAAAATTTACTGGGAAAATTTTTAATCTATAGTCGGTCTGTGTACTGTAGTGTCTGTGATGTAGCTTCATCTGGCATGGAAAAAACTCATCTAGACCTATTTCACAATGATTGTCCGACAACGGTTCATAAAACATAAGACATTTATTTAATGTCACTTTTCTGAGCGTTACAAAACACTCCGTTCGTCGGGTTTTCTTAGCGTCGTTCCCGGTTAAACACGTTGTTGTTGTTACTCTGAACAGGTGCTCGTCAAGCCGCCTCGATGTGCTCGATTAGTACCACACTCAATTTGACAGTCTCAGTTACAAACAACGTAATTATAAATACTCACCGGCATTTGGCAATATCCACAATTCCTCGATCGTTATAAATTCTACATATTAGAATCATTATACGGGATAATCATATTGGACGAAATTAGCTTCGGTCTGTTGCTGTTTTGGAAGCGTTGCCAACAGACCCAGTTAGCATGCGCAGTTTAAGCAGAATACGACAGGTAACAATAAAAACTTTAACTTAAAACATACTCGACACGGAGCGACAAGAAGAAGACAATAGATCAAGTCTGAACACGCTCAACTGACCTCATGAGTCCGAACTCACAGCGGGATGTATTAGGCCTAATCCGTGAAAATGAAATAATTACATTACAATTTAAGCTGGCTCTTATAACGCGCGAATGAGTAATCGTTTAAAAAAAACGCAGAAATGCAGAAATGTGTGAGGATGGATGTGGAATAAATTATTAATTTGTAAATAACATGGGCCACATGATTTGTTGGGGAAAGACCTCTGTTTGGGAGGTTACAAACTCTGTCAATCGGTAGGCCTAGACTGAGTTCAGACTTATTTATCCATGCAGACATGGAAATGATTTTCAGTTAAGTTAATCGAAGAATGGAGAAATTTGCAGATTCAATCGAATGAATGTACATGCAGATACGGGAGTAGTCATGGGACACCTTAATTCAAGTTTCAAGTTCCAAAGTTCCAGCTCCGTAGTTCCAAGCTTCAGTTCCCCTAACCTCCCCCTCCGAAGTTCCAAGGTCCAGTTCCCCCAAGCTCCACCTGCAAAGCTCCAGATTCCAGTTCAAAAGCTCCCAGCTCCAAAGCTCTCAGATACATCTAGTACCGGTAGTTGTATAGGAATAACACATATGCCATTGTCAGTCAGCCCTTATTATAATGTTACTGTTTAGTTCATCTGGGATCAGAAGTTTGCGAAAACATCCATCAGGATAGCACTGATCGGTCAAAGAAAATAACTTTAAATGGAAGGAAGTCCTGTCCATCAGTGTAAGTATGCAATACCGCCAATATGTAGAGGAACTTAAATTACACATTCCCGTCTTATAATTTTAATATCGATCTCTGTTTCTTTTGTCGTGACACTTCGTTGGGATAGCTATATGGGGTCACAGAAAGTGGGGTCTCTCAAATTCAAAAGCCCAGTTTACAGGTTTTTGGAGGACGGAATACCGTGAACACGTGTAAGGCTATCTGAGGGATCAGGGAAAGTAAGGGAGGAGTAGAGGGGGTACATTACCATGCCTTTATGGAGAAATAATTGGATGATTTGCTAAACATTCTGTTGAAACAGAACTTTTTGAGCTATATGTGTAGGCTACTAACAAATGTAGAATCGTGGATGGCTGGACTGTGGCTATTCGGCCAACACATCGGCAATAAGCCGATGATACGCGACTGAACTTTGTTTTACAAATGCTACCGGTCATCAGATTTCTTTTATTCATCACCAAGACCGTACACGACAGTCTTCCGTAAATTTGATCGCATTTGTCAAGAAAATTTGGTTGTGTGTTGGTTGGTTTGATGTGTGTACCCCTCATAGTGTCCACCATACCACCATAAACCTATTATAATTAAATCACACTGATACCGGTAGTTAAAATTCATTCTAATATATTTGATCCCCCTTCAAAATCCTTACAATGAAGAAATAATAGATTATCTGTATGATTTACAGCAGTTGAGTTATGCTAAATATGAAGGTCCACCTCCTAACTACGCTCAATAAATCGGCGTTGGTCCTTTATCCCTTATACCCGTTTTTATACCCTGATGATTCAGACTGTCACACTGACCCTCTTGATTGATTGAAATTGTAGTTTAAGGGCCGCTTCCCATTCGAATTTCGCGGCCCATCAACTCAATGTTTTATTTGAATTTCGCGGTACATTACTTTGTTTATTGAATTTCTTTTCCAGTGCTAAATGTATAAATAAATAAATAAATAATAAATAACAATGAGAGATTAGTAGGAGATATAAATAGAAGTAAATAAGAATCGCTATATGTACAAGTTCGTAAGTCTCTTTTTGGTTTTTGGTTAAGTTATACTGGTAAATATGAGTTCACTGTAATCGCGTGTATGATTCCTTTGTCTTGGTACCCCTTTGAACGCACAAAGCCGTCCAGAAAAAACTGGGAGAACCATGGGCGTTTTCAGGATTTTTCGGATCGACTTCACTAACGACGCCCTTGGGAACAGGGTGGGTTCTTCCAGAAATCTGTGCCTGTAACAATTGCTTGGAGTGTGTATTGGGGCACAGGACGGCAGGTCTACGTCCTATATTGCGTGAAAGTCAAAGGATCATATTCTGTGTTAAGGCGTCAGTTCGGTGTCATCTATGGGTTAGCGTGTCAGTGTGGTTTAGGATGTGATGTTCTGGTTCCGGATGAATGAATGAATGAATGATTTATTGCCAAGAACAGTGGCGCCCTCTGAGGAGCGAGTACAGAACTATTACAATACACCACAAGTTAATTACCGTAAACTTCTGAATAAACGTACAAGGAAACAAAAATCTTACCAAGCTGACTAGCTGTTAAGTGTTGACTAGAACTTGAATATTGAGAATAAACTCGAAGGTGGAACTTACTTGTTAATGTTTATGTAACATTAACAACAATATGCAGCTTTCTACGCTTAAAACACTCGGTCACAAACCTGGATAATAATCGGCAGTGTCTAGGTTCTTCATTAGTCATTAACCAGGACAATTTCTGGCTGCCGGGCAGATTATTAAAACGTGGACAACCGTTGCATACTTCCTTAATGAACACCGACCTGATGTCAGAGTAGAGCGGGCAATTTAATACAAAATGGACCTCATCTTCTACCTCATTTTGATCACATAATTTACAAATTCTGTTTTCTAAACGAGTATTATTATACCTTCCCCTCTCCACATTTAATGTGTGCGCGCTAATGCGTAGGGCTGTAAGGTGTTTTCTATCTTCTCTCTTTTTAATAATTGTCAAATATTTCTCTTGTTTGAAATGCTCTTTGAAAGTGCTGTATGTTCTCAATTTACCGGTGCAATTTTTAATTTGTGTATGCCACTTCTGTTTATATTGAATGGTAAGTTTCTTTGTTACTTCTCTTAATAGCCAAGCAGATTTAAACTGCATAGGCTTGAAGAATACATGTTCAAGATTAAGATATTTCAGGATAAATTTAATCGTTGCTCCCCACTCTGTCAAAGGTCGGTGATCAATTGGATCAATATTACATGTATAAGTTTCATATAAGATAGAATTAACATCTGTGGTACTTAATCTGTACCAATACTTAATCATATTGATAATAACATCAATATATAAAGGGACACTACCAAGTTCTCCAAGTACTGAAGTGTTTGTACTTTTCCTGTGCACC
Organism: Hanleya hanleyi; assembly: GCA_036873755.1. Taxonomy (NCBI): domain Eukaryota; kingdom Metazoa; phylum Mollusca; class Polyplacophora; order Lepidopleurida; family Hanleyidae; genus Hanleya; species Hanleya hanleyi. Next base: position 30,076 of record JAVTVY010021858.1, read on the forward strand.
CCAAGTATAGTTTTACAAAACTTAATATGAAGTTTTTCAATGGTTAAATCAGCATAATAATCATATACATCAGAACGTGTTTTGTTAGCGTTAAACATACCCCAGATTTCACTACCATATGTTAAGATAGGCTTAATGGTGTGGTTGAATAAATGCTGAGCAGTGCTAACATCGACCTCAAGAGAATTTAGCTGCTGACTAAGTTTAAAGTAGGCTTTTAGGCCTCTCTGATAAAGGTCAACTTTTGCTTTGGTAAATTTTCCTGATGCTGAAAAAATGATACCTAGATATTTATAACTATTGGCATTCTCTAGTTGTTTGCCCCTATAATGAAAATCTGTGGTAAATACCTTACCTACTTTATTAAAAATCAACACCTTAGTTTTGTCTATATTAACATCTAAGCCCCAATCACTACAAAATTTGTCCACCTTATCTATACATCGTTGCAATCCCCGTTCAGAGGAAGACAATAAAACAACATCGTCAGCATACAGAAGGCAGTTCATATTGGTTGTGTTGAGCGAAACAGGGTCACACGTTTGATCAAAATATGATGGCAAGTCATTAATAAAAATTTTAAACAAAGTTGGGCTTAATGGGTCGCCTTGTCTAACACCAATATTTGACATAAATTCATCTGTTAGTTTGTCTCCAAGTTTCACTCTGAGACTGGTACTGTTGGTATTCTTGTGATCGTCATCCGTCTTCTGTTTTCAGTCTTGTCCAGCCCGTCTTTGGTCTTCGGTGTGCCGTGAGGTGCTGTTTAAATTTTTTTGTCGTCGTCAGTGTTCTGTTTGTTGTGTGTTAGATGAGGACCTTCATCGTGTTCATCTCCATTTCTGAAAGTATAAGATGAAACACTGTGTAGTATTCATTTTTGTGAGTGACATTATCTGTGTGCGTGGTTGTTCTTGGACGTGTGCTAATGATTTGTGTCCTTGGTTGTTGAATTGGTAGCGGCCTTTAGGTTTTGGAGACGAATGTGGTTACCGGCCCACACGGAACATGGTATCTCCGGTGCCCACATTGCCTATTTTATTGCGAAAGATAGATTTTTGGCCAATATTGTCGCAGGGATGTTGATTGGTTTTGGCCACCGATTTTTGAGACTAATGTGGCAACCGGCCCACACGGAACATGGTATCTCCGGTGCCCACATTGCCTATTTTATTGCGAAAGAGAGATTTTTGGCCAATATTGTCGCAGGGATGTTGATTGGTCTTGGCCTCCGATTTTTGAGACTAATGTGGTAACCGGCTCACACGGAACATGGTATCTCCGTTCCCACATTGCCTAAATTTTATTCCAAAAGAGAATTTTTTTGGCCAATGCTGACATTGTTAGTTAGTGTTGCGCATGCACGGGGGTAGTGTTATATACTGGAATAATAGCCAGCAGTTTTTATAAAATCTATTAAGGACTTGAATACCTGTTTTCTAATGGGAGGCTTAGGGTTTAATATCGCTGGTAATGTTAAGGGAGTGTTGAATTCTTTTAATTCGTTTCTAAGTGTCTCGCGTTGTGGGTAGCTTGATCACAGATACCCTATATATATATACATATCGAATTACCGCGATTCACTATTACATATCAGCAGCTAAAATTAGAGGTACCGGTAAGTATGAATGGACGGCAATTAGTTTCATTTCAAAGATTTCTCAGTTATGTTATTCATGTTATCGTCAGCGTTGTTTCGATTTTTTTTATTCTTGGCGATGTTAATTCGTTGAAGCCGTCACATGTTTAGCCTGTTTGCTGAGTTTGCCGCCAAACGGATCAAAGTGATTTCCCCCTGACTAGCACCAGCATGTAATAAAGTGCAGTTTATCTGATAGCAGTATTCGGTAACAACCAATTTGCATTTGTGTAAGAAATTATACTACCGAACGAGCATTACACATTTATCTCAATGTTTGGATAATATTCTATGTGGCGCAAATGTGTCAATCGGACGGACGAACAAGGAAAGAATGGGATGTAACAAATGCATTGGTTACGAAGTAGAAGTCTATCGAAAATCACCACATCAAACTCTGTCAATTTGACACCGCTTAATAACCTGAGGAATGAATTATCCTGGGAATACCGCATTTGCATGTATGAAGCCATACAGCAGGAGTCTATTACAAATTTTTACCATCAACTGAATGTTCGTCAATCAGAAGTCTATTTGAATACCAACAACAAGGCTGAGGAGTTCTCAGTGTTTTGCAAGGTCCATTGAGTTCTGACTGGGATACAATACCCAAATGTTCTGCTGACAGTGCCTATCAGCTTTGTTATCCCCCGCCGGACCCTGTCGAGGGATATAGAATTGCTGTTTGTGTGTGTGTGGGTATGTCTGTGTGCGCGTCACGTTTCCACGGTAACTGGATAAACTATTGATTCAATTCACTCCAAATTTTAACTGAAGGTATCATTGTGGAATAGCTTTCTTGCTATTGATTTTGATGTAACTAGGTCAAAGGTCAAGGTCACTTGGGCTAGAAAACCTGCAAAAAAGAGGAAAATTTCCAGTTCCAGTTTATGAAATGGTACCAAACATTGGGTACAGAGTGCCGATGGGGCGAAGAAGAAAGTTACGTAAGTTTAGGTCAAAAAGTCAAAGGTCAATTTCACTCAAGCCAGAGAACCTGTAAAAAATGGAAAATCTCCTGTTCCATTTCCAGAATTAGTTCAAAACTTGACAAAGGTCAAGGTAACCTAGGCCAGAAAATGTGGGAAAGTGGGAAAATACGAACTCAAGTTCAGAGATGTGGATTATGGTCACATTCCAAGTATACCTCAAACTCTTTGCAAATAGCGGTAATTGATTTTGATAAATACCTATCGACCACATTTGGCCAAAGATTTGGCATCGTCTGTCTGTCCATCCGTCTGTACATATTTGGGGTGGACTAAATATCTCTTGAAGAACTGCATGTATAACCAGACTCTCCAAATTCATACGGCAGTTGCACTTGGTGATGGATCAGAAGCCTATGGAAAAAAGGTCGACCTTGACCTAATTTGAAAGGTCAAATTCTAATGTTTGGAATATTTTGTGAATGATTATATTTAGGGTATCCAAATTCGTATCGCACATGTGACTGGTGATGGACTTGAAGCCTATCCAAGTTGACTGACTTTGACCTATTTTACAAGGTCATTCGCTGTTTATTATGATGAAAATTGAAGAATGTTGGATTAGGGAAAGCACTATACAAAGTGGTGTATTTGTAACACCTTTAGAAAGTATTGTGTAAAATGTATTACATCCAACATTATAAGGCTGTGTCAGGAGCAATATTATGTTTGGAATAAAACACCTATCAACTGTTGTATTGGTCCTGATACAGCATTATAATGTATACAACAATTTTTTCAACACTTCCTAAGAGTGTTATGTTTAATAATCTTTGATATAATGTTTTCCCTCGCCCATCGTTTATAATAATAATAACACTTTCATTTTAAGAGTCTAATATAAAATATCAATATACATCAGCTAAACCCGACCTGAAGATATCTTTCCACAGTCTGGTGAACCTCGTCCCTGTAAAGAAAGACTGCTTAATTTGCTCAATGGTTTGCCTGTGCCGTTTGTTTCTAATTATATATTTAATTTGCTTACATTCATAATTTTCGGAATGTATCAGTAGAAATATTTGATTATGTGATTAATTTTATCCATTTTTTTATCCATCCGATGTAAGGATGCAGATCGGAATAGTCTGAATGTTTCTAGTCAATCATTGGCTTGAGATTTTCTCCTTTTCAATGGTGTGTTTGATCAACATGATCATAGCGAAATGATTAGTGTTTAATACAAACATTATCCCCCCTTCTTGTTCATTCTGTTTGCCAAGTTCTCTAAGATAATCCACTCCATGTAGATCTGGATATCAGTTTGTAGAGTGAAATTTATTTCATAAGCATCTGCATAAATACTGCCTCACCCTGTGGAGGCTTCAAAGCTGTACATGAGATTATGAAGTTTGTGGACATATCTGTGTTAAGTTGCCCCAGCACCTTGATACAGAGAAAGGTCAACCTAACTCTATATCTATATCATCACCATATATCACTTTAAATCATCCACTGCTGGGACTGTGTCATAAATTACAGGAAAACTAGCCTTCAAAGCTTCAGCGACCAATCTCCTAGCTCTGAAGCTCCAATCTTACTATATTTTAATCGTGATCTCCATTTATTTGTACATACGACTGTGTATCACGTTGGACACACCGGTTCTCGTCAGATCACCGAAGTTAAGCAACGCCCGGTCAGTAGTATACAAAACTGATATTCACGCCTATTTGGATGAGTGCGCAGGGGTTTTTGCGCAGGTACGACGTAACTTCCGGTATGTATGAATCGGGCGTGACCTGGATATGTCTGGCTGTATGGAATGCATGTACTGAGTTGTATCTGGGGTTTTTCCATATCGGGGAGGTCACGTGATTACTATAGTTCAAGGTCATTTTGAATGATAGGAATGCATGTACTGACCTGTTCGTTCATCCGGGGACTTGTTTACATCCGTGTACATCCGGGACCTTGTACATGTATTCATCCGGGGACTTACAGCCGGGCATTGATGGTGGAATCAAGCAACAGCCGGGTATTTTAGGGTTGACCTATATCCGGTCCTCTAGCAATACCTGTAGTATATGTGTTTTTTTCCATTCATCCTTTTTACAGTCTTACATACGGGGACTTACATCCGGGTTCTTGTACATTCAGGTTCTTGTACATCCGGGGTCTTTTATGTAGGTGTATAAAAATCGTCATTGTCATGGGATTGCTTCATTGGTCTGCCTACTTGACCGTGCCTGAAGACTTACCAGACCAGCCTGAGTCAGCCTGACCGGAGCTACCTGACCAGCCTGAGCCTACCTGAGGAGCTACCTGACCAGCCTGAGCATACCTGACGAGAGGAGCTAATACCAGTGGAGCCTGAAGCCAGGTGTGACCGATAGCATGAGACGTGGAGAAGATTTTCCAGGGGATCCAGGAGCGCCTCCGGCTGAAGTCTTACCCGAAGACGAGCGTGTGAGTGCGTTGTACCGACGTCACTGGAACACGATATGCCATTGCTTCCACCGTCACCATCGTCTATTGGATTTGTATAATTTCCGGTTAGAGGACCTCACGCATCTTCCTACTTACGCCGAGAGCATTTTTACAGATCAAGTTACAGCCTTCAAATTGAATATGACATTTGGGTATATCTTACGGCACAAAGAGACGGACCAGTTACGGTATTATTATCCCAGTAATAATACCTATGTGTTTGACCAACCGTTCACGGTGACGGATGCTATTTCTCTGTCCCATTCAAGTATTTGGATGTCGTGGAATCGCTTTTCCACGTGAATACCTTTGTATACCGTTTACTACCGAAGGAGGAGGATACATTTGTGACTGAATTGGTTCATCGCTCAACAGAACGGTATGCCTCTACGATGAAAGTCAATGTCTTCGACAACGGCGGGGTGAGTCATTTCCCCTGATCCGCGATATGAGCCTGTACGCGCAATCCTACAGTTGTTCCCAATGCCATCGGGTCTTCAAACAATCTCAGGACTTACATCGACACGAGAAGATTTGTGACAACACTGTGAAACGCAAATTTTCGAAGAGCTGGCTGATGAGGGGATTGTCATACCAGTACAGGACCGTTATTTTCCTTACCGGGCGTGCTATGATTTCGAGGCCATTTTGGAACCCATGGACGTTTTCTCAGCCAAAACGCAGTGGACACAGCGCCATATTCCCCTGAGTGTCAGCATTTCCAGCAGCGTACCCGGCTATGACGCTGCGCCCGAATGTTTCGTGTCCACTGGGGACTCCCATGAGTTGATTACCCGGATGATAGTATATTTAGAGGAAGTGAGTGCGGCCAGTACGGAACTGTTGGTGTCCAAGTTCCAGCAAGTGCTGGACCTACTCGACGATCGTATTCCTACACCCGGTGTGTCCTTCAGCGACGACGAAGAGTCGGCGTCGGAGTTGGAGACCGAGATGCAGGGCATTCATCCGAAGGCTGTACCTTTACCTAAGCCGTACGCGGAGAAATTGAAAGCCCGCTTCCTAAAATACATAGGCCAGTTACCTGTGCTCGGATTCAGTTCGGGTCGATACGATTTGAACATGGTGAAGGAATTTCTCTACCCTTACTTGGCCCAGTCCAATGCGCAATGGATGTACGCAACTACCTAGCTCCCAATTATAGCTATGATCAGTGGGTGAAGGCCTATTACTGTGCACAAACCAAAGGGAGGTTCCCTTGCACCTATATGTCAACGCTCGACCGCTTGGAGGAAACACAGTTACCACCCCGGGACAATTTCTTCGACGATCTGAAGCAGGTGGAATGTTCGGAAGACACGTACCGGAAACTACAGCAGGTATGGAACGACCAACACATGCAGACCTTGCGAGATTTTCTGGTGTATTATAACACCTTAGATGTCGTTCCATTCTCGAAGCGGCCGAGAAAATGGCCCAACTCTTTCGGGATCAAATGCACGTGGACATATTCAAGGAGTATCTGAGTTTACCCGGTCTTGCGCTTCGCCATCTCTTTCAAGATTGTTCCACCTACTTTTCACTCATTCAACAAAAAGACGAGGACATGTATGATTGTTTAAAGCAGAATATCGTGGGCGGGCCCAGACTTATTTTTCTTCGCTACCACGAGAAGAACATCACCACCCTTCCAGGTGGGAAACCCTGTGCCAAAATCATTGGATTCGACGCCAATGCCCTGTATCTTTGGCCTCTCGCCCAACCCATGCCAAGCGGACATTATACTCGCTGGTTGGCGGAAGGTCAGCATTTCCTACCTCAACGTATGCCGTACAAGCATCTGGCTGACCAGTGGTTGCCGATCGACGGGGAATTTCTATACGACATCAAACCAACGCCACAGAGAAGCGGATAGGAGATCGTCGACTCCCCGTTCATGGGTTTGCTATTATCCACAATAAACCTACCGTATTCCAATTTTACGGGTGCCACCAATGCCATTTCAGCGCTGGACGCTTCAACCAACGACGTAGGAAATCGGCAGAAGAACTACGGGCAGAAGTGGTGAAGAAGGGGGATTACGTGAAAGAGATGGGGTACCAGCTCATCAAAATGTGGGAGTGTGAATTTCACACCATGTGCCAGGCCCTCCCACACTTACGTCGCTTCCTTAAAGCGCAAGAGTACCCTCTCATTCGCCGGCGACTCCTGACCCTGCCACAGATTTTCGACGCCGTTCGTTCCGGGGACCTCCACGGGTTTGTGGAATGCGACCTGCATGTTCCCGACAACCTCAAGCCACTATTCGCCCAGTGCCCACCCATCTTTAAAACACGCTGGTGAGTCGGGATGACATTGGAGACACCATGGGTGACTATGCTGAGCAACACGAGTGCCTGCCTCATCCTCGTCGGATGCTGATCGGGAGCATGTGGGGGGGGGGGAATCTTGCTGGGTACCCCGCTACTACAATGGTACATGAGCCACGGCCTCGAAAGTGATGCGAGTGTACCAAGTCCTACAGTACGTACCGAACGACTGTTTTGCAGGGCATGCCGACATCGTGACGTCTGCTCGTCGTCAAGGAGATGAAGATACCAGTCAGGCCATTATCGGGGAATCCTGGAAACTGACGGGCAATGGCTACTACGGAAAAACGGTGACCAACCAAGATAAGCACGTGAACGTGAATATCTGCACTACTTCACAAGCGCACAAAAAGATCAACTCGCCTCTGTTTCAGCCAAGAAGACCATTCGTTACAACTTACCCCTCCAAATTGGATGTATGGTATACCAGATGGCCAAGCGGAGGATGCTGCAATTTTTATATGATTTCATGGGTGTGTGTTTCAATCCATCAGACTGGCAACTCATGGAGATGGACACGGACTCTGCCTACATGGCCGTCTCTAATGCGGATTGGGAGTCACTCGTCAAACCCGAATTACGTGCGCAATATGAGGCGGAACGGGACCAGTGGTTACCGCGACGCGATCATTACCAGTACGACAAGCGGACGCCGGACCTCTTCAAGTTAGAGTGGAGTGGAGATGCCATGATCGCTCTGTCGTCCAAGACATACTATTGTTACGGTGGAGATGGAAACAAGTTTAGTTGCAAAGGAGTCAACCGGCGTGACCCTGCCACCGACAAAGCCCTCTACCTGGGCGTTCTGCAAAACCAGGCCAGTGCGAGTGACACTAACAGAGGATTCCGGGTAGTCGACCACCAGATGCGAACGTACATTCAGAAACGGGATGCCTTCACATTTTTCCACCCGAAACGGAAGGTCCTTCCCGATGGAGTCAGTACCACCTACCTGGACTTTTGATATACTTCTCATGATACAACGAGTTAAAACTATAACTGTAAAAAATAGCGTACACGATAACTGTGAAAGTCGGGATGACTGAGTGGTCTAAGGCGCCAGTCCTAAGTGCTGGTCTGCGCAATGCAGGTCGTGGGTTCGAATCCTGCTCCTGACAGTTTTACATATCTACTGTATTCTCTGTACATGTAAAAAACACCTACTGTATTGTTCACATTCTTTGTACATATTCTCGACCACCAGATGCGGACGTGCATCCAGAAACGGGATGCCTTCACATTTTTCTACCCGAAACGGAAGGTCCTTCCCGATGGAGTCAGCACCACCTACCTGGACTTGTGAAACTATGACTTTTGATATACTTCTCATGATACAACGAGTTAAAACTATAACTGTAAAAAATAGCGTACACGATAACTGTAAAAGTCGGGATGGCCGCCGGGCGCCAGTCCTAAGTGCTGGTCTGCGTAATGCAGGTCGTGGGTTCGAATCCTACTCCTGACAGTTTTACATACCTACTGTATTCTTTGTACATGTAAAAAACAACTGTATTGTTCACATTCTTTGTACACATTCTATACATTCACCTGAATAAAAGTCAAAACGTCACTTGTGTTTTCATGAATTTTTCTTGAACATCAATGAACGTCAAAACAAACAATAAGAACACCGCGCAGTGGAAATTAAGACAACCAGAGAAATGTGACATGAACATTAAAACCAGAGGCAGCCCAATCGTACCCTAAGACAACGCGGTCTTGAGAATAATCATCAAACATCTGTACGATCGTTTGCATAGAATGTCCTCTACTCCGGTGAGATAAAACACACAGTACTGTCCGCATACACTACTCAAGGGTCGTTGTAATCTTTTAGTATTCCAACGCCAGACTGTAGTAGATTCGTCCATGAACTGGGTCAAATCGGGATGCAGGGGTGCAAGTCAGTAGGAATCAAAGTATTCTCCTTGGCCCAGGGCGTCCACGTATACAGCCACCCAATGTTCACCCGGTCGAGTACGAGTGTCTGTATTCAGGATGCAGGCCGCAGGGGTGGATGGGGTGGGAAAGATATTGCGTGGAAACCCACCTGGGGATCCCGCTGGAGTATGGCGATGAGCTGGTCTGTATCCATGACTCTAACTGGCGTAGTCACACAGGACGTTTCTTTGCTGATCCACTGTGATGACGTTATCAAACTCGGCGTAGCAAATCACGTTAATGGTATGGGGTAGAGCTACAGAGAAACGCAGTTCCAACCGTAGGTTTCCTTTCTTGAGCAAGGCCAGCTGTTGATCGTGTTCCAAGGTGGGGGTGAGGTCGAAGGCGAACAAAGTGTATCCACGGGCAAAGTCTCGTCGAGTGATTGTATTTCCTTTGTCCTGATTGTTTTGTCCTGTGGCTGTAAACAGGTTCAGGTAGCTCCGCACATATTGATGGTGACCAAAATCCGGTTGTAACGGACGGGCTGGGATTTGATGGCCAGCCACGTGCAGTGCCACAAAGTTGATGTTGAAATGTTGAAAGGATTCTCACCCAAGGTCCCCCTTGAAGCTGGTGTTGGTGACACACGCCAGGGTAAGACGTTTAGGCAGATCTCCTAGAAATAAATTTCCACGATTGGCCATCATCGTACCCGCTGACCCAGAGAACACCTTGGTCTGTACGCGTCGGATGGGGCACAGGGTTGGTTTTTTCGATAAGGCTTCCATGTGACTCACCAACACACCCGCTTGCAAATCCACCGTACGGACAAACAGGGCTGCATCTTCTATGACGATCTTGTAATCGGCGGGATCTCCGCCGGCCATCAAGGCGAAAGTGGGTGGTAACGGATCAACTTGATCTTGATGGATACGCCGTCATCATGTAGCGGTCTTGCAGGAACATCATATCGACGGACCTGCTACCAGTTGTAAACCTCCTGCGTTTGATCAACCCTCCATTGGCAACAGTGGTGGTATCCATTTCACCGGGCGTATCCTTGAAGTACAGGGGGGTTGACAAGTGTGGGTTTTTTTGGCATCTTCTCCGTACGACAACAGCGTCTCGATGTAGGCTTGTTACGAGTACGTATTGGTGAACGTACTGATGAGTTTATCGTTCAGACTGATATCCACCTGTTGGAACATCGAGTGCAGCCAGAGATTCTGGCTTTCACGTAAAAGTACGTGTGGGCTAAATCCAGGTAGGCCGTATCTTTGTTTTCAATGGTAAATTCCAGCGGTCCCGTCAGGGTAGCCAGGGGACGATGTTCAACCCAACGACCCTCGGCGACACTGGTCTGTGTGGGTGGAATAGTCCACAAATCCAATTCACTGTTGGTAGACGGACACGACTCGGAGTGAATGAATGCCATTATGCGAAGATGTCTCTCTTCTTCTTCTGGGGTGTGCGTCGTCGGTGTGTTGGCCGTCGAATGACTCTCCCGTGTGACGGGGGTTGTCTTTTAAGGGCTTTGGCGACCAAGACGCTGCCTGCTTCTTTGGCCCGTCGTTTCAAGGCTTGTCGGGGTCCGTACCACTCAAGACATCACCAGCGACTTGCAGGCCACTGCGTACCGCTTGTTTGCCCACCGCTTTTACTCCACGTGTCACCAAGGGCAAGAACGTTTTGACAATGCTTCCCAGTGTGGTTCCCAGCCCGTGACCTCGTTGCATGCGTGCACCGCTAAAGATCTGACCTCCACCTCCCGTTTGTTTCTTGTAATAGTCTGCATAGCTGGCCGTATGGCACTGGTAAGGTACGTACATTATACGAAGTGGGGAGAACGTGCTTGTCGGAAATGAAGTATCAGCACCAATTTCCCTCGTTCGGATGCGACCGGGTGTCCCGTGTCATCTCTTATATCCACCGTGATCCTGTTGATATCGGTCTGTCGTACGGGTAGGTAGAGTATGTGGTTGAAACTCTGGGTGACTTGATCTCCATACTTCTTTCTAATGGGGACCACCCGTAACAGAGGTGTGTTGACATCTCCGACAATGTGGTTGCCGACCACGTCCGAGTAGACGTAGAGTCCGTAATACCCACTTGCATATCCATCGTAATTTCGGCTCTGTCGGTGCTTGGACCCGAGTAGACCGGATGAGGGGGACCTAATATTTGCTGTAGGCTAGGGCTGAGTTCGACACTCACGTTGGGGCTGAAAAGGATCTGTGCCTTGTCGTTGTGTGTGTTGTAATCGAAGTCCACATGATTGATGAAGGGAAAGGATTTGACCGGTTTTGAAGTATTCGTGACCACCCGTAGAGACTTATAATGCATAAGTGTTTTCAGCCCCTGTATGAACTCCTTGGGGGTATCGTATTGGATCAGTCGGGATACTTTGCCTTCGTAGGTCACCTCGTAACACACGTCCTTGTCTCGCACGTTGTACCACGAGTAAGAGTATTAAATATCCACGAGTCCACATTCCCAACGTCCAGGTAAATGCAACGGTTGCGGTAACTGGGTCACGTACTTGGCCAAGGTGTTGTCAGGAAACACATCGAGCGAACTGTTACTGGGCAACGTGAGATAAAACATAACGACTGAGCTTTTCTGCTTCCGCTCCCGGCTTTAATAGGGGTCCTAGGCCTTGGGCGGTTGTATCCGCCGTCGTGATCGTCGTTGGATGCTACCCGTCTTAGATTTCGAATAGGGATGAAAAGAACATGCCCGCCATGAGGGTGTTTTGGGAGGTGTCAAAGGGGTATTTTCCCAAGAAGGTGGTGGTAGGCCACTCGGCGATTGTTGCATCCACGGTTTCTGCATCCAAGTCCAGCGTTGAAGATTCCCCACCAATTCTTGAGGGACGTGTGTGTCTTTCAACGCTTGAGCAAAGTGTTGTGTGTTTGCGAGAGCGCACCATATCGTTGTTCAGATCGGTGATATGAGACCCCGGCACCACTCGGTTTCGAATAAGCAGTTCCCCCTGATCGGTCCAACCCATATCAGGATTCTGTTTCACCCGGTCCAACAATAAACGGGTCTTGAACGCCTTAGGGACACTGGCCAACACTTCATCTTCGAGCTGAGGGATGATGAGACTGGTGGTGGTGGTGGTGGTGATGAGGTTGAACCACCCCTATATTGATCCATAAACGTCTTGTTCCGGTTCAGCGTCTGATGGTAGAGTTGAATTTTCTCGTAATCGGGCAGTCGGCGTTGAAGTATGCTATTCATCTTTTTCATCGACGGACTGCAGTTGTTGTACCGTAGCAGGGACAGGGTAGGGTGATTGCAAACTTCGTAACACTCGAGGTTCGACCAGCATCATTTTTTTCGTATGTTCCATGCCGTTAGCGTCCCAAGATGGACCCTACTAACGGTCCCAGTAAGGAGGCTGCTAATGGAGCGAGTAGTGCCCCGAGAAATCCACCTTTCTGTAACACCTGTTTCTTTTTCTTCAAACTCGTCTTCTTCGTCAGCGTTCGGAGACCCGTGTTGTGCCGTTGCAGTTTCCATTTCTGCAGAGGACTGAGGGGAACATATTGCCTTTTAACAAATTATGAGCGTCTTCACACAAGCACCGTACCAATCCCGCGCCCGCCCCACGCACCAGGGCCCGGACCACCTCCGGTGGCGCGCTGCGTAACATGCGGAGCGCCCGCGCGTGCTTCCGTATCCGCGCAGACATGATGAGGAAGTGAATGGTTTGAAGTCAACTCTTGTTCTTTTATTTGGGCGTGTACACCGTCTGAAACTCACCGGGGAAAATGTGGGTCCGCAATCGAAGTGCCGAAGGTGTCCCTTGTTTCAAGTCGATGAGCAGGTAGCCGTGGGCCTGCTGGGTAGCATCTTCAAAGGCTTCCCGAACAAAGGCGGTGTTTTTAGGGTACATCTGTTACGCCAGGTGCATAATTTGTGACGCGTCTCTGGGGTTTTAGAACAACACCACATACTGGGCATTCAAACTGATGTTCCTGCGCTCTTTGTTCTTACTGAAGAGATTTTGGACGATGTAGATGATACTCAGCCGGCGATGGTGACTCCCTTTGGTAAAAAGCCGGGTCACTCGACTATCCGTTTCGGCCATCAGATCATTCACGACCACCAACGTGTCTTCTGGGGTATCCTCTGGGGGTAACCCTTCCACCAAGGTGAGTCCAGGACTCGGTGCCAGTTCCTCGTACGCAGGCTGCCAAGATCCATAACACCAAAGGATGCGGGCCACGGGAGGAGAAATGAGGGCTGGCTCCCCGATGAGACGTTGAACGAAGTGGTTTTCCCGAACCGGTCGGTCCAGCGATGAGACACGTGAAAGGATGCTGCCACCGTGGATCCATGTTCCACCACACTAGTTATTTGGTGTTTTGGGCCAAGCGCTCAGAGGCCCACCACCGTTGTCGCGGATCCCACCAGGGATCGTAGTTCTGGGGGTACCGTTGCCATAGTAATCCTGGTACAAGACCCACTACACTTGTCTGAGTCCTATGGTGGCGTAGTTTTGCCCTGGTAGTAGGTGTGATGGTCGTCGTCGGTGCCTCGGTTACCTTCGTGAGTAGAGTAGTGGTAGGTGCCTGCAGGATGGTGGTGTTGTTGTTGTTGGTGGTGGTGCTGTTGGTGGTGTTGTTGTTGGTAGCGTATTGACGTTGGGGTGGGGGATGACGGGTGTGGGTGAGATGGCGGGTAGGTTGAAACAGGATATCAGGTACGCCAAGTCGTAGACACCTCCAAACAAGACACCCAGAAGCGCTAGTATACACACGACAGTACCGACTTGTCCTTTTCGAGTACGCAGCAGTAAAGGAAGTTATGCACTATCCATGGTACAGCCCAAGACTGAAAGCTGTAGGAGACGTGAAGTAGAATTTATACCCGTTTCATGTCACGGGCTGAGACCCAGGAATTAAACGAGCTGGGCCAACCTTGCCATTTGACGAAATGATAGTGGATGCCACGTCGAATTTCCGTTTTCAAAATCTCCTCCACCGTGTAGCAGTCTTAGTGTGTTTTTACGACCGGTTGTAATTCTGCCTCGTAAAACGTGCCTTGCAGTGTTTCTCTTTGTAGATCTTCCAGTTGATAGACGTGTGGGTTTCGGGGACTATGGCGAACAATGCCAAAATGCTCATCACTCCAGTTGGGTAAGTAACTTTTCTCAAATTGACCTTTGACTTTACTGATCCGTACCACATCTCCGCGTTTGTAACGGGGTGAAGTTGTAGGTGCTTCAGAGGTGAGTACAGCGTACGGCGCACTTGATGTTCGTTGTGTTCCGTCACATCGACGGGAGCCCGTTGGATACTGCGATGATAGGCTCGATTGTACCCTCGGACCAGTTGAGGTAGCACATCGACGTACCGTCGGGTGTTTTTGGCTGTAAAATACTTGTACATCCGTCCTTTCAAGGTCCGATTGAACCGTTCCACCACAGAGGCTTTGGTTTCGTTGTCCGTATGGAAGAAAAACACCTTGTGTTTCTTGAGAAAGGCTTGAAAGTGTCGGTTGAGAAATTCTGTGCCTTCATCCGTTTGCAAATAGAGAGGTTTGGGACTCCGGAAAATCTGCTGGAACGCCTGTACAAGATTCTCCCCTGTTTCGGTCCGGAAGGGTACCACCCATGCGTACTTGGATAAAATATCGATACAGGTCAACATATACCGATGTCCATCATTGTGGGCAGCAAATCGATTCAGGTCGACCAAATCTGCCTGCCATTGTGCGTCTATGCCTCCTACGATGACTCGGTTACGGCGAAAATGCCGTCGGGCTGCTCGATGTAAGCTATAACTGTCTTGGGTTTTTAACCATTCGCGAACTTCAGCTCGACTGATGCCTTGGAACTGCGCAGCTCGAGCGAGCGCTCCCACAGCGCTATAAGCGGCTGGACTGACTGGACTGTAATACAAATCCGTTAACACCTTATCCACATGTTTTGTCTTGGTCCGACCCTTACCCCTCCGGGTACCCCTCCGGGTGTCCCACCGGGTGCCGCACCGGGTTCCGCTGTTCTGTGTTCGCTTCATGATGAGACATCGACGCTCTAGACTGTGTGGACCCTATAGACCTCATCGATAATGGGGACAACTTGTTCCAAGGCCGTCCATAGATCGGGGTCCAGGGTAAAATGACTTCCTTTCAGACAGGTGAGTAAAAAATGAAACGCGGAAAATGTAGACCTGGTGACATAGGTGAATGAAGTCGCCGCCCAGTTCACCAAACAACACCCGTTTGAATTGGGTCCATCGTTCTCGTGACAAAGAGACCTTCTATTCGGATGTACAGCCCGTTCGGTTATCGGTGAGGTCCACTCGTTTGGGATACAACAATAGGGTACAGCCATAGGGGTAAGACATCGGGAAAGCACAGGGTCTTCTTCTGCTAGCTCTTTAGCTTCATGATGGAGGAAGTCATCGATCTCGGGGAGTACAGCTTTCGGTGCTAACCATACTGACGGACGAAGTGTGATATGGGGACCACCACGCTGTTCCAACCGGGGGAAAAAAGAATAACCACTACTTCGTATGTATACACCGACTCCGACGTGCGTGAAATCGACTTCGGGCTCTTTTCCCTGTAACAACCGTGTCAATACAGTCCAACCTGATAACGATAAAAAAAAATTCACCTCCTGCGGTTCTTCTTGGACCAGCTCCAGGTGATCATCATTGACGATGAGGTAGACGTTCCGTGTCAGTTGGAACAACGCAAGCTCTGTTCCGCTCGCTGCCATGGTGGTCAATGAAAAGAAGCGGCTAGAGAGGCCTGTCTAGATAGAGTACATGTCGTTGCCAGGTCAATAGGGGTCGAAAAGCGCTTTTTATACTACACCATGTGAGTCAATATACTAGCCTTTGCGCATTGCCCCGCGAGGTCAATAGGGCTCGAAATGCGCTTTTATACTACTCCATGTGAAGACAAAAATGCTGTTACTATACTCTTCGCCGTAAGGTCAATAAGATTTGAAATGCGTATTTCTACTACTACACCATGTGAATTGCTCCTCTACCTTCGTGAAAGTCCGTCATCAATCGGTAGGGTAATGTTAGTTGCATAGGAATTCATTTAACCTAGGATTTCCGTATACATAGCTTGAGCACAAAAAGAGGATTGTAAATTAACCCAGGAAGAATGCCGAGACACATTTTGGACCAATGGCAAGACGATCATTCAACCAATGACTAATCCGTTCAGACAGCCAATCGACATCATCCTGTGTTATGGTATAAGACTTCATTTTAACCTGGGATTTCATATACCCGAACTTGCTGGGATTCTGGCGTTTTGTGGGTGCGCTTTTTGGACCAATCAGATATCGTTATTTCAACCAATCGAGTTGGCGGAGAAAGAGCCAATGGAAGGAGCTCCCTCTCTCTACAGCCAATGGACATTCACCACATTGAGCAAATCAACCCTGAGCAAGGCGGGGAAGAGCGCATTCTATCACAATTTTTCAACCTGCAAAGACGTATAGAGAGATGAGCGGAGAAGCCAAGATATCGACGAGCAAAGGTGCGGCGAGATGGAGGAGAGAGAGGGAGGAGAGAGAAGAATTGGCGAGGGCCGTGAAAGAATATTGGCTGGATGAAATCAAGAACTGAACAAGGAACAACACCATCTTATCACCGCTAGCCTGGGCCGACCTTCATCATCTTGTGACCAGGGCGCCGGCAGATTTGGAGGGCAAGGACTGGTTGGATACCCTAGAGGATGTGCTACAACAACAACAGCCCCAGACAGTCATCCCCGAATTCATCGAAATCGGCGCCCTGGAAGAACAAGCCCAGGCAGCTCCCCAACAACACCAGCAGGACCCCTAACAACAACAACAACAACAACAACAACAACCCGGGGCTACTTCTCCATCAGCGGGGGCAAATAGGCAAGCCCCCTCCTGAGTAAACAGGGTAAAAAAGCACGTCCATTTTCAGGGCCAACCATGTCCTTCGAAAGGGGACTTTTTAACTTTGCACATTCAAATTAACATCAGACCCTACATGTCAATCTCCTCTCCTCTATGACTACCAATCTCCACCGCCTCATCCCATCACCATCAAATCCCTGTTCAGGGCCAATCCAGTCCTTCTGCCGTCCTCCAATGTCGATGATGATTACCAATCTCCAGCACCTCACAAAATACACATTCAAATAGAGTGCATTCTATGACAATCCCAACACCTCATTACCCTCAAAGTGTGCCATGACCCATGTGCTAATTTACGGACGTGTGGGCAGAGACAATTAATTTTTTTACACTCGGCTTTTTCCGGGTATACTCGGTGTATCTATTAGACTAGTATATTATTACTGTGTAACTTACATTCATACTAGTGAGTGAGTGAGTGAATAGGGTTTAACGTCGCTTTCAACATTTTTTCAGCTATATCACGACGGGGAAGGGAAGGGAGGGGAGGGACAGGGACAGGGGCACCTACTTGTAACAGAGCAGATCTAATGCTGCCATTTTATAGTGCTGTCCCACTGAAATATCATGCCGTAGGCAGACATGACACCCCACTCAGTCACATTATACTGATACCGAGCGAACCAGTCCTTGTTCTATCCTCTTAATGCTGAGCGTAAGCGAGGGAGCAACAAGTTCCATTTCTCAAGTCTTAGGTATGACCCGGCCTGGGATCGAACCCAGTACCTACCGCTTACGAGGCCGACGCTCTAACCATTAGACCACCGCAGTGCGGTCTACATTCATACTAATAGTGTGTGGATGTTTTACCTGGGTGGTGTTAGTAGGAAGTTCCCATTCACTAGGTGTTATTTACCTAGGTGTATGCAAGGTGTAAGAGCTTGTGTTTTTTGTGTTTTTCAGTTAGAAAGCTTCTCTTTCGGGAGTAATTGGGTAGCCCTGATAAGGGCCGGATGAGTTGTAATGAATCCAACGATTGGAGCAGTTCTTCTTTGCTCTTGGCGCATAGGGGACATCTCAGCGGGACGAGTGCACACGGGATGGGTATGCAACTGGACGTAGGACCTGCTCTCCCTGCAAGTTTGGTGATACAGCACCAGTGTGCCAACGCTTAGTGTCCACAGGGGAATAGGCAGAATTTGGCGTAGTGGGTAAAACATTTGACACATGGTAATTGCTTTACCACCCCAGTGTTGTGTCCCTCTGCAGTCTTGTTATTTCCGTGCAGTAGTCGTCAAGATATTGCTGCTGCTGCTCCTGCTACGGCACTATCATGAAAGTCTTCCGACCATCTACCGTCTGTTCTTTTTCTTCTTCTTTTACTTCTTCTTCTTCTCTCAACAGATTGTCTATAATCTCTTCCAGCCATACCTCATTGGTACTATTGTCTTTGTGTGGCCCCATCGATATCGATGAATTCACCTGTTGCGTCGTCAAGATATTGCTGGCGTGGTTGCGAAACTTCGATATCGATGAATTCACCTGTTGCATCGTCAAGATATTGCATGTTGAAGAGTACACGTCTAGCATCAGTCATGATGTGGTTGAAGTCGGTGTGTGTAGCAGACGAGAGGCAGCCCGCTTTTTTATACTCTACCGTAGGGGTCCCGGATGCGTGTGCGCGGACGTCGGAAAGATTTTCTGTCTGAACGTCGTCTCGGCCAGAAAGACAAAATGGTCTGTGCTTTCTGCAAAATTTGGAAGCGGGCTAATAAACGCGAGTAGAGATCTAAAACAACTTTAAATTTATACCTTGGCGTGTTATAGTGTAATCCTGAAAAATTCATAGGCTAACGGCTGCATAAATATATTTTTTTAAAATCATTTTTCAGGTTCCAAAGGCCGAATTTCACCTGCACGGCTGTGTTAAAAGTACGGTAAATTTGAAATAAACTGGCTTAGGTCTCTAAAATCACTTTAGGTTTCTGCCTTACAACGTTATAATGTCATTCTAAAAAAAAATTCGGGAGGTTTATAGATGGGGAAATGTGAATTTTTTGCTTCCAACCCCTCTAGTATGAAAACTATCATCGACACCCATAGCTGTATTCGGTCCCGTACTCTAATACCTGGGGGTTTTCCATCACGGGGAGATCACGTGAACACTACATGTACAAGGTCCCGGATGTACACGGTTGTAAACAAGTCCCCGGATGAACGAACAGGTCAGTGCATGCATTCCTATCATTCAAAATGCCCTGTACATGTAGTGTTCACGTGATCTCCCCGTGATGGAAAAACCTCCAGTTATTAGAGTACGGGACCGAATACAGCTATGGGAGTGAATGGTTGTTTTCACTCAAAATGACCTGTACATGTAGTGTTCACGTGATCTCCCTGTGATAGAAAAGCCCCCAGGTATTAGAGTACGGGACCGAATACATATATGGGTGTTAATGGTTGTTTTCACACTAGAGGGGTTGGAAGCAAAAAATTCACATTTCCCCATCTGTAAACCTCCCGAATTTTTTTAGAATGACATTATAACGTTGTAAGGCAGAAACCTAAAGTGTTTTTAGAGACGTAAGCCAATTTATTTCAAATTTACCGTACTTTTAACACAGCCGTGCAGGTGAAATTCGGCCTTTGAAACCTGGAAAATGATAAAAAAAATATATTTATGCAGCCGTTAGCCCTATGAATTTTTCAGGATTACTCTATAATATGTCAAGGTATACATTTAAAGTTGTTTTAGGTCTCAACTCGCGTTTATTGAAAATTTAACCCGCTTCCACATCTTGCAGAAAGCACAGACCATTTTGTCTTTCTGGTCGAGACGACGTTCAGACAGAAAATCTCTCCGACGTCCGCGCGCACGCATCCGGGACCTCTACGGTAGAGTATAAAAAAGCGGGCTGCCTCTCGTCTGCTACACACACCGACTCCAACCACATCATGACTGATGCTAGACGTGCACTGTTTAACGCGTTCAACATGGGAGAGTCTGATGAAGCTTTGGCGAGAGAGCTAAGCGATAACGCTTTGAGGGAGAGTGCTGAAGCTATAAGAGATCGAACCAGGGCTCATGGACTACCAGATCCTAGACTAATGACCACGCTCAATCGGGTACTCACTCGAGAGACTGCGGGAGAATTGAGGGAACTGGCCAGACGACAAGATATAGAGATAGACGACACTCTGGACGCCGACGACGATGATGATATTACAGACATAGAAGAAGTGGAAGACAAAGAAGATGTACAGGCGTCACGTCGTCCACAAATGGGGTGGTTAAACACTCGCAGCATGGGCCCACCAGCAACGCCTGGCTTCGCCTCCCACAACGATGGCTACGCCTGGCACAACAACACCATCACCCGAGGTGACCCAGTTGGTGCGGCTAAGACAACAACTTCAAGAAGTGGAAGAGGAGAAGGGAGTACTACAACGACGCCTGGATAAAGAGATAAGGAAATCCACATGCTCCATCTGCCAGGACGCTAAGACGGCGTACGCCTTTTTACCGTGTGGACACCTAGCCCTATGTGGTACATGTGTTCTAACCTTATTAACCAATGCGGGGTGCTGCCACTGCCCAGACACAGGAGACTTTCATGTGGCTTTACGGTGTCCTGTGTGTCGGAGAAACGTATGTAGAGTCAAAAGAATCTACCGGGCGTGAATTCACGGCCTGATGACCAACCCTCTGTACTTCCTAACGGCCCTTATCAGGGCCAACCAATACTCCCGAAAGAGGAGCTTTCTAACTAAAAAGCGCAACACGGAACTCCCAGACCTTCCCTCGGCATAGAGTGAACACTGACACACATTAGTTGAATTTCTAATATTTATAAACAACACAGTAGAATGAACATAAGATTTTCACCACGGTAGGCTCTTTGTGTTAAATTTTCTAATAGAGTTATACGGTGTCACCATGATGGTAGAATGAACATAGAATGAACATAGAATGAACATAGAATGTAGGAATACGGTAATGTTTGAATGTTCAATATTTAGCCAACAAGACTTGTTTGAAGTCTTCCATGTCTTTCTTGCTAGGTAATGTCTGAATTTTCAATATTTAGAATATTTATCCAACAAGACTTGTTTGAAGTCTTCCATATCTTTCGCGCCCTGGTGCACGAATATGAAGGCAGCAATCCGATCACGTGGGATTCTCGGTGGGCAGGCCGCTTCCAATGCCTCCGCGATTGCCGTTTCGTTGATGTCGTGTAGAGCCTCAGTCATCACCGCGTCTGATGATGGAATGATGTCCAGACACGTATGCATGTTGTTCTGACAGCCTGCACATTGTGCGAGACACAAGTGTAGAATGCGCGGTCTAAGATGATACAGCAAAGTTTCAATGTATTTTTTATAGATATACTCAGACGGCTGGTCAGACAAGGCTTCATAAGTTTCGTCTGTCAGGCCCTGAAGTTTACGCCACGCAGGTATTTGCAGGGTGAATTCCTCAGGTAAGGGAATACGCGTATCTTTTTCCAACTTCCATTTACGAATATGTACCAGCAGCATGTTGTTGGACATAGAACAGGTGAGGAACACATCGTTCCCCACACAAAATGTCGCTTGGTCGCTCCCCTGTTCCTCAATGACCGCCTCGATGACTTGACTTTGTGTCAACCCTGTACTCTTTCCCATTGCTCGAACGTCAAGGCAATATGCTTAGGTGGTTTGTCGTCCTAGGCTGATGCATTAAAGTGCACTTGCCCATCTTTCACGGTTACAGTTAAATAGGTAGTGAGCTCCCAACTGTTCATCTGGGCCGCCTGGTAGGCCTGCTGGATGATGTCATTCACCTGCTTCACAGACATAGGGAGTAGCACCCCTTCCTCCGCTTGCTGAGGCACTTGCTGAGGCGCTTGCTGAGGCTCTTGCTGGGGCATTTTTAAAGGCGTTACTTGGGGACGGGCACGTTTGGCAGGTGGATCGGACTCTTCCCGGTCTTCGTGGGCACGTTTGCTACCTGTACTCTCTTCGGGGATGTCTATGACTAAGGTGTGTTCCTCGGGTTGAAGTAGAGATGCTATTCCCTCATTCCCCGTCTCTCTCAGCGCCTCCAGGAAGGCCTGAAATGCTAAAGGACCTCGGCGCGGTAGAGTGTCGATGAGGGCTCTGTTTCGTGCCGTATTGGTATTCTGCGCCATGATTTCTTCTTCCATGTATGTAGTGATTATGTTTCTCACCAGAAGCAGATCACATAGTTCGGCCACATCCATCATCTCACGAATGATCTGGACACGATGTTGCATCAGCTTAGCTCGGTCAGATGAGTCCATGGCTGTTGGTTCAGGCAGGTCTTCAGTAGGTAGGCTCAGGCTGGTCAGAAAGCTCCTCAGGTAGGCTCAGGCTGGTCTGGTAAGTCTTCAAGCTGGTCAAGTGGGCAGGCCAATGAATGAAGCACTCCCATGAAAATGACGACTTTTACACACCTACATAGAAGACCCCGGATGTACAAAAAACCCAGATGTAAGTCCTCGGCTGTACAAGAACCCGGATGTACAAGAACCCGTATGTAAGGCTGTAAAAAGGATGAATGGAAAAAACCCACACACTACAGGTATTGCTAGAGGACCCAGATATAGGTCAATCCTAAAATACCCGGCTGTTCCTTGATTCCACCATCAATGCCCGGCTGTAATTCCCAGGATGAGAAAAGGTCTCGGATGTACACGGATGTAAACAAGTCCCCGGATGAACGAACAGGTCAGTACATGCATTCCTATCATTCAAAATGACCTTGAACTAGTGATCACGTGACCTCCCCGTGATGGAAGAACCCCAGATACAAGTCAGAACATGCATTCCATACAGTCAGACATACCCAGGTCACGCCCGATCCACGCAGACCGGAAGTGACGTCATACCAACGCAAAAACACCTGCGCACTCGTCCAAATAGGCGTGAATATCAGTTTTGTATACTACTCCGGTCAATACTTGGATAGGTGACCGAATGTTGGGCTGATCGGTGTCCAGGATAATAGGAACTGTGAGCACTCTCGTGTTCTAGATGGCACATATAGGCACCATCGTTGAAAACGACGTTAAATCTTACTCACTCACTCACCCAGTTGTGGTCAAGAGATCATGAAACTCTCCAGAAACTCCCCAGAATAGCTACGGGCCACAGAAACTGAGCCCCTCCTCTCTTTAAATAAAAAAAAAAGCAACTCTAAAAGATTTTTGGTGTCGGGAGGTGGCGCAACTGGAACCCAGAAAAGAAAGGGAGAAGAGGAGGTACATTACCATGCGCTTATGGGGCAATAATAGGATGATTTACTGAATATGGAAAACATTTTGAGTTATGTAAGTATACTACCAACTGTAGAATCGTGGACGGTTGGACTGGAACTATTCAGTGATTTCACCTATGTTCAATCATATGACATTAAGCCGGGGATCCATGATAAAATTTTCTCTGACAGATGGAATATTCATGAAAGATTGTTTTAGGCTTCAGATTTTTGTATTCAACACCAAGAACGCACAAGACTGAGAGATAACAAATACTCGCAGCGGTCTTCTGTAATTTGATCACATTTATCAAAGAACATTCGGTCAAGTGTATTCGGGCTCATAGTGGTGAATAAACCAGTTATAACCTATAGTTCAGTCATACTGCCAGTGAAATTTCAATCACCCTCCAATCATGCTGACAACATTTAATTCGAATAAATTTATTATTCTCCAGAATCATTACATTTCATTTCATGTCAATGATGTCGCAAGTCTGTGATTCATATTATCGTTCGTTGGCATTGTTTTGATCTTCTCTATGTTGGGGGGGGGGGGGTCTTTTTTACTTTTCGGTGAGGTTCAGTCGTTGAAGTCATGAAACGTGTTCGGTCTGCTTGCTAAGTGTCTACCACCAAACAGGCGGAAGCAGACTTATCGAAGTAAGTTTCCATGACTCTAAAGTTATGATCTAGTGATAAATTATACCATCCTCACATAGTGAGCCGAGCAATTTAAATCATGAAATTTATTTTGTTATGGCTTCTGTCAAACGTACCAGTGATAGGAGATAATTTCACAAGCATGTGATAGCTTGGGATGCAATAAATGCGGACCACGATACACTCTAAAACTCTTTTACCTCTAAAAGTAATCAAGACTCAGAAATATAAATTCAAACCTAAAATTACACTATTTAGAATTGAAATTTCAAACTGTTTCTTTCAACAGAAGGAAGATCTAAGGTTGAATATTGAATTTGGGTAATTAAAATAAATGACCGTTTTCTTCGGTCAGGAAGGCTCAGTATCATTGAAATTCGGACAGTGACCTCGGAAAAGTACAAAAGAGCCAACTCCTCCCCATATACTATGAAACTGTTTTAAATCTAAACTCAAGTTTCACACATGGTCGTCCTAGAAAGGCTCCCTTATTTTATTCAGTCCTAATTTTGCAATTCATGTTTGATAGAGTAAAGTGTAGCGGTATCGAAGTTTTTCGGACTCAGAACAGTAAATTTATTCTTTAAGCAAATTGCAACAAATTTATAAAGTTTACCTGTATTTCTGCTAAATCTCTTTTATAAACTGCATTTCAGATCCGACCTTAACAACACAGAGGCGGCGAGTCCGCCTTGTAAGTACTACGAACCATCTTTGTAAATCCTTCTAACTCCCCGTTTCAAACATTTTCCATAAATTGTACACCCATTGAAGAGAAACATCTGTCAAATAACTAATTCCTATGAAATCGAGTTAACAAAAACACCTTTAACTCACTATACAGTTTACCTAAACCACTCCGTGTCCCTCGTTCGACCTGCCCCAAAAATAGCTTCGTCCTTTCGACGACCTCAGCCACCTGCTCGCTCCGATGACCCTCCGATGACTCCGTGTCCCACGTTCGACCTGCGCCAAAAATAGCTAATCCTATGGACGACCCCAGCCACCTGCTCGCTCCGGTGACCCTCCGTGTCCCTCGTTTGAAGCCATCGACCCATATACTTCCATACTCCCCCATGCACACACACTTCCACAACACCCCGTATACTACGGACGTCGGACATTACAGGTTAGTTTTTTAGGTTTCTTGCATTTACCAGAATACCCCATGTTAAGGCGTTTACTCCATCAGACGTCCAAGATGCTCATCCATTAAGATCAAATAAGTTGTTTAAGCTGATCTGTCATCACCAGATGTCGTTCTTTAAGCAATTTGCAACAAATTTATAAAGTTTACCTGTATTTCTGCTACATCTCGTTTATAAACTCCATTTCAGATCCGACCTTAACAACACAGAGGCGGCGAGTCCGCCATGTAAGCACTACGAACCATCTTTGTAAATCCTTCTAACTCTCCGTTTCAAACATTTCCCATAAATTTGACATCCATTGAAGAGAAACATCTGTCAAATAACTAATTCCTATGAAATCGAGTTAACAAAAACACCTTTAACTCACTATACAGTTTACCTAAACCACTCCGTGTCCCTCGTTCGACCTGCCCCCAAAATAGCTTCACCCTCTCGACGACCTCGGCCATCTTCTCGCTCCAATGACCCTCCGATGACTCCGTGTCCCACGTTCGACCAGCGCCAAAAATAGCTTCGTCGTCTAAACGACCCCAACCACCTGCTCGCTCCGGTGACCCTCCGTGTCCCTCGTTCGACCCCATCGACCCATATACTTCCATACTCCCCCGTGCACACACACTTCCACAACACCCCGTATACTACTGACGTCGGAGATTACAGGTTAGTTTTTCAAGGTTTCTTGCATTTACCAGGATGCCCCATGTTAAGGTGTTTACTCCATCAGACGTCCAAGATGCTCGTCCATTTAGATCGGGTAAGTTGTTTGAGCTGATTTGTCATCACCAGACGTCGTCAATTTTTCCCACCTCTTACATATCGCTCCAATTTAACCCAGGAGTAAATGAGCGTATTCGAGTTTCTTTTCGATATCTTTTGATTTTCAGACGATAAAATTCTGAAATTACAGTATGTGTAGGCAAAGTATATTTTGTGATACATACTAAAACGGTAGACTTCAAATAAGCGGGGTTTTGTCCATTTGGCCTATCTAAATGCATGTTAAGAGTCAATAGACAGGCTAATAGGCAGGGGGGTCCCTCTCTGGGCTTCGAGCTGGGTGGATTATCAGAATGAGTACCGGTACCGGGTGAAATTTTCTCCTGGCGATCCAACGCGGTCTTCTCGGAATGCTGAAGTCGGCCAATTATCATTTGGTCATAATAACATATGCTAAGTTGAACTTAATGTCTTCTCCAAAAACATTAATTAATATCACTAAAATGTATACGGTAGCACGTTTCTTTCACACCAGCACACAATGTAATTACCTGCTCCCGAGGCTTAATCGGTTATCGTACCTATTGAGCTGGGACGAGTTCAATGAGTTCAATCTAGCGTGAGCGGCTATTTTAAGAGCGTGATGAGTCACAGGTGGGAATGGCTATTTTTAGTCCGAGAAAAAGGGTCTATCATCATGTACTTATTCACAGTCTGCCAGCGAATGTCGGTATGAACAAATCGACATAATATATCAGCTTATTCCGGGGACCATAGAAGTTCGTCATGTAAGGCACAGGGCTAAGTAGCACTATTTTGTCAGAGATTTTTTTGAAAATTTAAAAAAAATTTTTTTTTAAATTTTAAAATTTTATTTTTTTTAAATTTTAAAATTTTAATTTTTTTTGAACATCTTGGAAACACTCAATTATTATATAGCTTACTATAATACTCATACATGGTCATATTTTAAAGCGCGAGCCCGTGTTTGCCAAGCATGGAAAATAGGGTATGTACTATATAGTGTAATTTTCCATGCTTGGCAAACACGGCTGGACGACGGCTGAATTATGAATGACGGACCAGACGCTTGTAATCTGTTCAATATTCAGGAGGTAGGTAGATAAAAAGGAGAGGGTTGTGGGTTCTAGAATTAGTTGTACATGATGTCTGCGCGAGTACGGAAGCACGCCCCGACTCTCCGTGTATTGAAGACGGCCCCACCCGAGTTGGTTCGAACCACTGTACGCGGCGCGGACCCTGACCGTGTACGCTGTCTGTACGAGATCGGGTACAACCTGTTAAAAGGCAACGTACCAGTGACTCCGGCCAAGCGTAAGACAGGTCTCCGAACCCTAGTCCAGAAGCGAGTCTCTCAAACACAAAAGAAAAAGGTGTTGCAGAAAGGCGGCTTTCTCGGGGTCATCTTAGCACCGTTGGCCGCTTCCGTGTTGGGTCCAGTATTGGGTGGACTCTTAGGCCGACAATGAACCTTCAAAACCTCCAATCTCCCTACCCTGTTCCACCTACGGTGAAGACCATGAACACCCTCGATGAAGAGATGCAACAGATCTTACCGGGGTTAAGCGACAGTGAGAAAGTACAACGGTACAATGAGACGCTTCAACTGTACATGACGTTCATGGACCAATACAAAAGCCTCTCTACCCCAGCACCACCACCACAACCACGCGACACACCGCCGACCTCAGCACCGCTCCAACAGCCGCCATTACCAGGGGTACCACCCACAGCCCCACAGTGGGTCGAAGACGAAGTCCAGAAGAGTGTACATGCATCGTTCAAGAAACAAGCTGGCCTGGTATTACAACGGATGAAACAGAATCCTAACATGACTTGGAATGATAAAGGCGAACTACTGGTACAGAATCAGGTGGTCCCCGGTACCCACACGACGGATTTAGTGAATGACCTGATGCGTCAACGCAGGTCGCACACGGATCCTCGAGGATGGGAGGTCTTCGCTCAAGGCTTGAAAGACATGCATGTACCACAGGAATTGGTGGGGAACCCCCAGCGCTGGGCCTGGATGCAGCCGACCCAGCAATCGCCGAGTGGCCCACTACGTTCTTGGGAAGCCTAGTGGGAACCGGAGTCACCCCCCAAAACACCACACGACGGGCACCTTCTTTTCACTCCTTTAAAAAACCACCCTTGATCAAGACACCCCACATCTCCAGAGCCGTGACACGTAGCAAGTCACCGCGACGAACACGACGCCGGACAAAACCGCCCAAGGCCTGGAACGCCTATTAAAACCAGCAGCAGCAGCAGGGCAGCTCAGTCGCCATGTTTTACCTCACCCTACCCAGTAACAGTTCGCTGGGTGTGTTTCCTGACAGCACCTTGGCGTGACCCAGTTACCGCAACCGTTGCATTTACCTGGACGATGGGAATGTGGCCTCGTGGATATCCAATACCCGTACTCGTGGTACAACGTGCGAGCCAATGATGTGTGGTACGAGGTGTCCTACGAAGGAAAAAACACCCGACTCACCCTCCCGGAAGGCCAATACGATACCCCCAAGGAGTTCATGCAGGGGCTGACAAGACTGTTGCATTATAAGGCTCTATGGGAGGCCACGAATACTTCAAAACCTGTGGAAACCTTTCCCTTCAAGAATCACGTGGACTTCGATTACAACGCACACAACGACAATGCACAGATCCTCCTCACCGCCAACGTGAGTGTCGTACTGAGTCCTATCCTACAGCAAATGCTGGGTCTCGCTCACGCGACCTACACGGGTCCATCCGAGGACCATGGCCAGATCCTGATGGATATGAAGTCGGGTATGTACGGACTCTACGTCTACTCGGACGTAGTCGACAACCACATCGTGGGCGATATCAACACACCTCTGTTACGGGTGGTCCCCATTAAAAAGACGTATTGAGATCAAGTCACCCACAGTTTCACCCACATGCTCTACCTGCCCGTACGACAAACCGACATCAACACTATCACGGTGGATATAAGAGATGACACGGGACGACCGGTGGCATTCGAACGAGGAAAAGTGGTGTTGACACTTCATTTTCGACAAGCACGTTATCCCCACTTTGTATAATGAAGGTGCCTTATGACTGCGATGCGCGCAGCTATATGGACTATTATGCCCAAAAGGCCGGGGGTGGCCTTCCGATCTTTAGTGGTGCACGCATGCAACGAGGACATGGGCTGGGGAACATACTCGGGAGTATCGTCAAAACGTTCCTGCCCTTGGTGACGCGTGGAGTGAAAGCGATCGGCAAACAAGCGGTCCGAAGTGGACTGCACGTCGCCGGTGATGTCTTGGGCGGTACGGCAACCAAAGAAGCCTTGAAACGGCGGGCCAAAGAAGCGGGAGGCGTCTTGGTCGCCAAAGCGCAACGCACTGTAGGGAATAAAAGACCTGCACCACCGAGACCACGCAACAGTCGACGACCGACCCAGCGACGACGCACATCGAAGACCCAGGATATCTTTTCTTAAACATGTCCTTAATCCACGCAGAGTCCTGCCCCTCCACCAACAGTGAATTTGATTTGTGGACCGTCCCGCCCACACAGACCAGTGCCGAACAAGGATTATGGGTGGAGCATCTCCCGCTCTCCAGCATCAACGAAACAGGGCCCACCGAGTTCACCATCAGTAATGCGCATACGGCCTATGTGGATTTAGCCAATACGTACTTGTATGTGAAAGCCAAGGTCGCCAATGGGGATGGCTCCAGAATCGGCCAAGCTGCAACGGTGGGCCCGACGAATCTCTGGCTGCACTCGATGTTCCAACAGGTGGATATTTTTCTCAGCGACAAACTCATCTGTGACTCGACCAACACGTACTCCTATCGAGCCTACATCGAGACGCTGTTGTCGTATGGACGAGAGGCTAAAAAATCTCAGCTGACAGCCGCTTTATTCTACCAAGACACAGCCGAGCACATGAGCACAGTGGACAATGAAGGATATAACAAACGGAAGGCTTTCACCGCGAACGGCGCCTCGGTGGATCTCATGGGTCGACTGCGCGCAGACATTTTCATGCAAGACCGGTACCTCTTGAACAAGAACCCCATCAAAATCCGACTGATACTGGCGCCTCCGACCTTCGGCTTGATGGCCACTGACGTAGAGGGGCATGCAGCCGGCTATAAGATCGTCATCCAAGACACAGTCCTGTATGTCCGAAAAGTGAAACCGAACCCAGTGGTTCAATTGGGACACCTCGAAGCCTTGGAAACAAAACCAGACCAGTACCCTATCCGACGTGTGCAAACCAAAGTGTTCTCTGTGCCTGCTGGAAATATGAGCGCCAACAAAGAAAACCTGTTCCTGGGGGAACTACCCAAGCGATTGATCCTGGCCTGTGTGGAAAATACCAGTTTCAGCGGAGCCTACCCAGAGAATCCGTTTGACTTTAAACATTTCGGCGTGAATTTTGTGGCCCTACATGTAGACGGACAACAGGTCCCAGCCACGGCCTTAACACCGAACTTTGGGCGCAGGAATTTCATTCGAGCCTATCAGAGCATGTTTACAGCCACCGGTCAAATCAACCAGGACGAAGGGAATATGATCAGTCGGGAGGACTACGCGAACGGATACACGTTGTTCTGTTTCGATCTGACCCCCACCTTAGAGAACGACCATCAGCTGGCCCTCGCCAAGCAAGGCAATTTACGGTTGGAAATCCACTTTGCACGAGCCCTCGGGACCACCGTCAATGTGATCTGCTACGCCGAGTTTGACAACATCATTCAAGTGGACAAGGCGCGCAACGTCCTGTGTGACTTTGCCACCTAACATGGATACAGACCAGATAACCACCGTGCTAGAGAATGACCCAGGGACACGTATGGTCTCTCAAGGGGTGTTCGCCTGAGATGTGTTCCCATTAGACCGTATGTATCCTGCTGCTTACGTTCTCAACACGGACCCGATGGATCGACCCGGTGAACATTGGGTGGCCGTGTACTTGACAGAACAGCAGGGCGAATACTTTGACCCGTACGGCCTGCCACCCCTCCATCCCGATTTAACAGACTTCATGGATCAAGGCACAGAGACGTGGTGTTGGAACAGTCAAACGTTGCAAAGCCTGACCAGTAGCGTGTGCGGACAATATTGCTTGTTTTACCTGTACCATCGATGCCGGGGAAGAACCTTATCTACCATCGTACAGATGTTTGACGAGTACCCCAAGGCTGAGGACCGCGATGTACTCGTATATGACTGGGCCGCCCATCATTTCAATGTACAAGCCCCGTTCTGGGCTTAAGTTCTTTCAATGCACACACGCCCGCTGTTCTGGGCTTAAGTTTACAAGCCCCCTGTTCTGGGCTTCAGTTCTTTCAATGTACAAGCCCCCTGTTCTGGGCTTCAGTTCTTTCAATGTACAAGCCCCTTGTTCTGGGCTTCAGTTTTCACGTGGTTGTTCTCACGTTGTTGTTGTTCACTGAATAAAAAATGAGATCTCACCAAAAAACCCTGTCTTGTGTGTTTTATTCATAATGCATAAATGCCCAATGTGGAGATTCAGTCAAACTGAAATCAGTGGTGTAGGATGGGGCCAAAATGTAATCCATCAATGTTAGAATGCAAGCGCACTATAGTAAAATAGAGAGCCAATGAAATCAGCCCACAGACCAAGTACGTGTTTTGGTCTAGGTTTGGAGCGGGCATTTCATTGAGGTGCGTGTAAAGGAAGACGGTGAGTGAAGACTCGTCCAACACGTATAGATTAAGTTTATTACTATAAGTTCTATGTATTTCTAAATATGGAAAAACCCGGATGCAAGATGAGAACCCGGATGTAAAACCACAGTACCCAGATGGAAGACGGGAAAAACCCACTGGGAAACCCGGATGTTGAGAAGAACCCGGATGTAGGTGCGGACGTAGGCGAAAGCATCCTAGTACCCGGATGGAGGCGTAGACGTGTACCTAGTACCCGTCCATTGGTTCTTTTATCGATCGCTCATTGGCTCTTTTTCTCGACCGCTGATTGGTCCAAATGGAACTGCCCATCCTTCCCAGGTTAATTTACAATCCCCTTTTCTTTGACCTTTTGATCCGACATGCTTCCGCGCACTGCCGGTGATGACGCGCACTTGCGGAGAACCCGCGCGCGCGCGCGCTGCGGCCGGGGCGGGCCGGGCCGGGCCGGGAAAGTTGGAGGTAGTGTTTGAGCATTCTGAAAAACCGGAAGTGACGTCACACACTTGCGCAGACCCACCAAACCACGTGAATGTTAGTCCAGGTGGATGCTCCCCCACCTATGATTCACATGGATACCTCACTCGACACAATAGGCCCATGAGGGGCCCGCCTAGACCACAAACACGTCTATTTCCATACCCTTTGGCCACCGCGCATGCGCAGAATGCCGATATTTCAATCCCACATCCACGCCATCAGATGCTCCATTACATAGGCTTCACATGGATACCTCACACGACCCATTCAAACCGTGAATAGCCCATCTCTAACCCAAACACACCCACACACACCCCCAAAACTGCCTGCTTTCTCTACTACGGCCAGGCTGCGCATGCGCAGAATATTGACAACGTACGAACCATTAGTGTAGTCAAGTGCTCCTGCATGAGAGCTTCACATTGATACCTCACTCGACCCCATCGGACCATTAGTGGCCCACCTAGATCACAAAACGTCCGCACCGTACCCTGGTATGGACCTATACACCCATAGCCATGCAGTATAGGCCTATGGGCCTACCCAGGTCTCGGTGACTTTTTTCAAAAATTTCACCGTTTCGTGCCGGGACACTTCCTATCAGGTTTGTCTTGACGAGACTAAGAAAACAAATCCGAACAACCATACCGCAAATGTCTAGAAGTAGGTTTCCCAGTGGGGCAAACATTGGTCCTATACCCCTAGTATGGGACCATATGGGTCTCCCTGAACTTTTTCCAAAAATTTCAACGATTCGCTCCGCGACACTTCCTATCATGTTTGTCTTGACGGGACTAAGAAAACGAGAGCCCACAACCTATACCGCAAATGTCGAGAAGTAGGTTTCCCAGGATGGTCCTATACCCCCCATACCCCATATAGGCATTTTCCCTTAATTTAGGATAAAGTCCGTGTTCCGTATTTTTTCAGGAAAATTTTTACACACACCCACCCTGGAACTAGGGGGAGATAACTCTATTGATAGGCAAGCCCCGTTAAGCCCGGCGACCTATATATCCCCCATACCCCATATAGGCATTTTCCAGTAATTTAGGATAAAGTCCGTGTTCCGTTTTTTTCCAGGAAATATTTTACATGCACCCACCCATGACTGGATGCCCCTTCACATAGGCTTCACATGGATACCTCATACGACTCCATCGGCCCATTAGTGACTCCCCTAGATCCCAAAACGTCTATTTCCATACCCTTGGTCCAATGAGCCGCCATTTTCCAACATGGCGGATGAGCCGCCATTTTCCAACATGCTCCAACATGGCGGATTTATTTTCCAACATGGCGGCTCCAACATGGCGGATTAATTTTCCAACATGGCGGCTCCAACATGGCGGATTAGCCCGCCGCCATTGTGGAGAAAAACCCCAGTACATCAACAGACACAGACAAGTCTGGACATTTCCTAAGGTCACGCGCTACAAAATGGCGGCTCCAAAATGGCGGCATGCCATTGTGAGGAAAAACCCCAGTACATAACAAACAAGTCTAGACATGTCCAAAGGTCACGCCTCATTCACCCCAACCGGAAGTGACGTCATATGCAAATTTCTGAGGTCAAAGGTCAAGTTGCGCCAATTTAGCTTTTCCCTACTACTAACACTGTACCGAAAAGCAGAGGAATTTCACCTAATGGGACACCTGGAGCCAGCCTTTCGTTCTGGAGTAGTGTGGGTGGGTTGGCGGGGGTGGGTAGTACAGCACGTGGGCAATCAGAAGCGGAACACTCCACTGAGAACCAGTGGGACTAGAGATATAGCGATTTGACCCCACGGGACGCATAAATTCAGGCATGTGCCATAACATTTCCCCTAGGACGCGCGGTGAGGCCATACTTTGAAGGGTGAGAGATCTAGGGAGAGGTGGTTTAATCGCACGAGGTGTCTTTCAAACTCAGACACTATACGATAGGGGTGGTACCCAGTACCACGTAACGGTGACGTCATCAAGCGATGAATCGCCATGTACACTCGGGACATGCCTAACGACACACTTATAAGCTGGACTCTAATGATGAGTACGTGGAGGGGAATCAGCTCTCGTCTTACAGGGTCCTGACCGGCGTAGGTCCAAGGGTATGCGGATGTGCGATGGGAAGTAGTGGAGAAAGGGCATGTACGAATCCGCAGGGAGTGGAAAGAGGTTAGCCATAGTAGCTCCCATTCTGTCGTACAAAATAGTGCCGTGGTGTTTAAACCACAGAAGAAAAAAAGAGAAAATTGTGTTTATTGAGAAGTTCGCTTTCGTAAAGAATGGTTGGCACTGAAACCCACGACGCCGGGCATTAGAGGTTAGTTTTCCAGGTTTCTTGCATTTTTCTGGTTTACCTCATGCTGAGATGTTTACTCCATGAGTGAGTTACTTATTTGACATGATCTATCATCACAGCTCTCGAGATAGCGTAACTAATTCCTCTGAAGCCGGTGCCGGGGCTGCCTGGTTACTTCATAGTTTACACATGAATACCTGCAAGAAAAGCATGGCGGAGATACCAAGGCTACATC
Organism: Hanleya hanleyi; assembly: GCA_036873755.1. NCBI lineage: Eukaryota > Metazoa > Mollusca > Polyplacophora > Lepidopleurida > Hanleyidae > Hanleya > Hanleya hanleyi. Next base: position 64,722 of record JAVTVY010021858.1, read on the forward strand.
CTGGTATCCCCCGTATTCTAATCTGAATGAGAGATGCCGAGGGAAGCTTTCCTGTGGTAATATGGTTGCTTTTCAGTCGCCAATGTCTTCAATCTTTCTCAACTCTTACATACTTCAAAAATTATTTTTTGTATGGGTTGGAATTCTGCTGGTGGACCTTTTACTCCCGAGGCATGACATTTGACAAATATATATAAGTGTATTGTCTTGTGTGGGAAAGTTACCGATCGACGTCGGGCATTACAGGTTAGTTTTTCTGGGTATTCTGCATTTGCCATGTTTACCCCATACTCCATCAGACGCACTCGATGCTCATCCATTAACATTCGATGAGTTAGTTATTTGAGCTGATCTATAATCCCAGCTACCGAGCTAGCGTTCCTAATTCCGCTTAAGCCGTTGCTAGGGACTGTGTGGTTACTTCATAGATTCCCACATAAACATCAGCGATCAAAGCACGACGGAGATATCAAGGCTACGTCCGAGAATCCTCCGTATTCTAGTCTGAATGTGGGGGGCCGAGGGAGGCTTTCTTCTTGAGTCATATGGTTGATTTTTAATCGGCAGGCGTCTTCAGTTTTCCCTCTCTTACATATCTCACCAATTTTGACGATTTTAGATTGTTTTCTAATGACTTTATAGGGCTATTACATCATCGCTCTGGAATATTTGTATCTAATACCACTCAAGCCGATGCTAGGGACCGTGTGGTCACGTGCGGTCAATATGTTCGCATGAACAGCTACAATAAAAGCGTGGCTGGGATACAAATCATCACAGGGATCACTGCTGGTTCTTGTGCTGTTTGTTATAAATATTCGGTCAGTATATTAGTCTGTGGGGTCATATGACTTCATACGGCATCGTTTTCCTGGTCATTATCTTGAAGGGAATCTGTTTCTTTACCCGTATCTCGAATTGTTTTTCATCCCATTTCTCGCTCTTGTAGCTATAACTGAATGTGATCCCTGCTCGTCAAAATTTTCTACTTTGATTACAAGCGTCTGATTCGTCAGTCATTATTCGGGCGTCTTCCATTAAAGAATATCTGCGTTCATAATCCAAAGACATATTCCATATAGCAGCATTAGCACCGAATTCAAAAAGACAATCATATTATACATAAACGTAGGCTAGTCTCCTGTAAGAGAGAAACGATCAACAGTTTTCAATGATGCCGACAAGACATCATGATGGTCCAAAAATATCAAATCCGTATCAGTGATCAGTATGTTCAATCCATATGATATTGACTGTAAACTCGTCATCTAGAGAAGCATGTATCTCATTCACGCTTTGATTGTGATTGTTTATATGAACACTATGAGAATCTTGAAGTACATGGGTTCATACGGCCCCTAGCCTCGGGTTGCTCGCTATTAACATTGACGAAAAGAGGTATTTGGTCTGTGCCATGATATTTGATGTTATGACAGTTTTTCTAGGTATTCTTCCATTTATCAGATTTAACCCGTTTTGGGCGTTTACTCCATCAGATGCCCTCGATGTTCATCCATTAAAATCAGATGAGTTATTAGTTTGAGCTGATCTGTCATCACAGCTCCCGAGCTATCGCATCTAATTCCGCTTTAGCCGATGCTAGAGGCCGTGTGGATACCTCATAGTCTTTACATGAACAGCTGCAATAAATTACAACGCATATAAGGGAAGTGGGAAGAGGTGCCGACATACTGACAGAGCCACATGACTTCGCAGTATAGCCTTCTGGTTAACCTATTCTAACGCAAATACCAAGAATCTAACGATTCGTGATATGTGTTGTATTTCAGGTACGCTTTTATTGTACCTGTTCATGTGGCAACTTGGATGACATGACCACACGGCCCCTAGCACCGGCATAACCGGTATTGGATACAAATCTAGAGAGCTATGATGGACATGCTCTGACAACTCGTATATTGGTAATTGGTGGGCTGTGTCGCTGTGACAACTCGTACACTGGGGATTGGTGAGCTGTATCATCGTCAGATGAAAATAACGGCATTTAACACAAAAGACTAGTCTGTAAGGCCCGACGTCGACCCAGCATCAACTTCCCACAATGCGAACATATATCAAAGACCAAAAGGTCTGTACAGGGGGCGGGCCTTGGGAACGAAACGTCCACCAGCAGAATCTCGCCATATACAGGTAAAAAGTACAACGCATATAAGGGAAGTGGGAAGAGGTGCCGACATACTGACAGAGCCACATGATTTCACAGTATAGTCTTCTAGTTAACCTATTCTAAAGCACATACCAAGAATCTAGCGATTCGTGATATGTGTTGTATCTCAGGTACGCCTTTATTGTACCTGTTCATGTGGCAGCTTGCATGACATAACCACACGGCCCCTAGCACCGGCATAAGCGGTATTAGATTCGAAAGGTCTTGCTTTCGAACAAGACAAAGTACCACACCGTGTTCTTTTGAGCATTTTATCACGTTTACAGGTACAGGATAGCCACAAAGTCACATTCACATCATTCAGGGAGAATCTCAGCTCAGCAAGGCTGAGATACTAAGGCTTCATCTGATAATCCACAGTATTCTCTGCTCTGAATGCGAGGTGCTGAAGGAAGCTTTCCTGTAGAGTCATATACGGTTGCTTTTTAGTCGCCGGACGTCGTCAATTTGTCTCACCTCTTGCATATCGCTCCAATCCTGCCCAATCATACACCAGCACATGTACGAGTCAAAGTATTCGCCCTGGTCTTCTGCTGAATTCGGCGTAGCAAATCACATTTATTGTGCTGAGAAGGGGTGTCCCGAAGTGGATTTCCATTCCCAAGTTACCTTTCTTAACGAGGTTCAGCCGATGGTCGTTGTTTAATGAGAAGCAGTAATACGTGTAGCCGCCACAATAGGCGTCTCGATCGAAGTGGTTCCCTTCGTTCTGGTCGATTTGTCTCGTTGTCGCATAGAGGTTCTGTTAACTCCGGATCTAATTGCCAGGGCTGAAATCTAGTTGGCGTGGCCTTGCTGGAACCTGCTATCCGTCCACGTGCAGGGCAACAAAGTTGATATTGAAATGCTTGAGGTAGAATAGGTTGTCCACAAACGTCCCATTGAAAAGGGGTGTTTCCCAGGCAGGCTATGGTCAACCGCTTGGGCTGATCTCCCGGGATTAAATTTTATTGGAAAATGATCAGATACTAAGCAGGAACGGAAACACTTCGGTTTGCCCACGTCGGATGGGGTATTAGACTGTTTTTGCTTTACAAGCCTGTCTTGTAACCTAACTGCGCGACTGGATTCAGTGTCTCTTTTGTGAGCGTGTAAGGCATCCTCTTGGATGGAGATCTTATAGTCAGACGCTACGCCGGTAGCCAGTAAAGGAAAGGCCGGTGATGTCCGTGTCAATCGGAGTTTGATCGGCACTCCGCTCAAAAGGTAGCTGTCCGGCATGAACAGGACGCATGCATACGTCCCATGAGATCCACCGGTCGAGTGTTCGCTGTGAAACTTCTCCGTCTTTTCCAACCGGCGTTGTGTGTAGTCTCGCGACGTGTCCTGAAGAGTCGCGGAAGTACAATGGTGCCGTCAAGTGAGATTTTTTGGTTTTCGGCCTCATCACATCGATATTTCGAGGTGGGCACGATAAGGTTACGTTTTGTTTGAAGCACTCAGGAGTTTATGACTCAGAATTGCATCCACCTGCTGGAACAATGAGTGCTGCCAGAGATTGACTGGATCGACGAGGTTGGTGCCATCGCCATTGACGTAAAAGTATGTGTGGGGTATACCCGTGTACGCCGTATCAGAGTAAGTTGAGAAGACGAATTCGATAGGGTTCGACTCTGTGATGCTAGAGAGAGAGGGGCAGAGAGAGAGAGATGTTCCACTCATCGGTGCTGGCCTGGGTCGTCGATACGGTCCACATTTCAAATTCGCTGTTGGAGAAAGCGCATGATTCTGGATGGATGAAAGCCATATTTACGGGATGTCCGGGTTTTCGATGTGCGTCATCCCTGGATCGACCATCGACTGGTGCTAGGTCTGGTGCAGGTCCATCATGGTCATGGACGATAATCCCGACAGCTGCTGCAACGTCCATCTCAAGCTCAAACTCGACGCAAGGATCAACAGGAACTTATTATTATGTTCGCTGTACATCATGGTTCCATCCTGTTGGTCTGGTTCCTGGCTGTCGTCCGATTTGCCATCATAAGCCCGACTGGCCCTCGGAGAGTGTAAATGGATAGGTCTTGCTTTCGAACAAGACATAATACCACACCGTGTCCTTTTGCGCATTTTATCACGTATACAGGTACACGATATCCATCATCCCCGCCATTCAGGGAGAATGTAAAGGGTGTGGCAGTTGAATGACGTAATGGGCTAAGGTGTTGTCCGGGAATAGCTCGGCTAGGCTATTGGTAGAGAGCGTGAATTAAAACATGACCACTAACGTGTCCCATGTCCGACCCTCCTATTATTAGATGTCCCAAGCCCCTAGGGACGAGGATCGACGGGAAGGTGTCGCGGATCTCGCTCGGCGTGGTGCTTGCGGAGGTGTCACGGGCGTTCGCTGCTGCTGCATCAATTGTCAGCGCTAGGGATTGCCGACAATTCTTGTTTCACGTGCATGTCTGTCAACTCTTGTGCAAATGCCTGTAATACTTTGTGGGCATCCTGAGTTGACGCATCATATCATTCACCAAATCCATCAAATGGATACCAGGCACCACTTGGTTCTGGACCAGAATTGCACCTTTCTCGTTCCAGGCCATGTTCGGATTGTCTGTCGATTGCTCCAGCAACAAGCCATCCCTTCTCTGGGACGTAACGGGTAGACTCTTCTTGACGTCGTCTGCCACCCACTGCGGAGTTGAGGGTAATACGCCTGGTAATAGCAGCTGTAGGGCAATCTATGCTGCCTGTATGAGTGTAGCTGTCTGTGCGACTGATGATGGGGTTGGTCCAGTTGAGCAGGTCTTGTATTTCCTCATGAACGTGATGTACTGTTAAAGAATTTGTACAGTTGTACTATATCACTGTCGCTTAAATCCCGTCCTTGTAAACTCTGACTCGTCTTTTCATCGAGAGTATTCAACGTTTTTACAGTAGGTGGGATCTGGTATGGAGATTGCAGGGTTTGATACAGGTGTGGGTCGACCAGGTGCATTTTATCAGTATGCTCCAGCATCGACCGAAGAGTTTACCAAACACGGGGCCTAGTACGGAGGTAGCCAAAGCCGCTAAGATGGCACCAAGAAAGCTGCCTTTCTGTAGGACATTTTTCTTCTTAGCTTGGGAGATTTTTCTCAGCAAGGTTCGGTGACCTTTATTATGCTTGACCAATTTGGTCTTCTGAGCCGAGGTCAGTGGTATGTTGACTTTTTACTGGTTGTACCCGATATCACACAGGCAACGTACAAGGTCAGGGTCTGCGCCGCGAAGAAAGGTTCGAGCCAACTCGGATGGAGCTATCTTCAGCACTCGGGGCGTCGGTGCGTGATTCCTTACTCGAGCGGACATCATGTACACCTAACGCTGGAACATGAAAACTGTTATCCTTCGCGGGTTACTTACTGAACACCCTGTCACTACAGAGACAAAGTCAACAACGATTGTGTATTTATTGGCCCCTTCAACACACACCCCAGCTTGGGGAACCTCTGTGGATGCGAATGCGGCTTTTATAGCCGTAATGCAAGTACATATGATGAGTATCCCAAGAAAAGATACCGGTCCGTAGTCGGAGGGCGTCAGGGCTGGTTTGAGTCGAAGAGCATATACCCGTCCGGAACGTTTGTCGCGTCTTTGAAGGCCTCCAGCGGAAAATGAGTGCGGCCGGGGTACATTTGTCTCGCCAGGTGCAGAAGTTGAGTGACGTCTCTCGGGTTTTTAAACATCAAACACAACATAATGTCCCGCTGTCCTTTGCTTCACTAAACAGGTTATGCACAATTCAGATGATGTTGAACCTACGATGATGACTGCCTTTGGTAAATGGATGGGTCACCTGATCATCCGTCTCCGTCATGAGATCATCGACGGCCACAAAGGTGTCCGGTTTAAGTTGGCCAGGTTGGGTACTCCTTCCACGAACGTAATAAGAGTCGTCGTCTTGCCAAAGTTTCTGGACGATGTTCGTCTCGCCCGCGGCGGTCGGTCTCGCAATGAGGCAAGTGAAGGGATGTTGCCACCTGTGATCCATGGTTGGAGGTATATGCGCTGTCGTGGTAATCCACTCTTGCAAATTTGGTACTAGTGTGCTCAAGTCGGTGGAACACGGGCATACACATCTAGTCTTGGTATCGTTGTGAGTGCTAGCGTGCATTCGATGTGAGTGGTCGTATACGGCTGGTCTTCAGGCGTACTTGGTGTGGACTCGACTGGGTCTGTGCCCTTGTTCTTGGGAACGGAGTCGTGGTCGGCTGGGGTTGGGTGAGGTTGACTGGCGCTCGAGGGGATGTATGGAATCGTTCAACTTGTCGTGTTCTATGTTGGCTGAGTGGAGAGCTGAGGTACGTCACAACGTTAAACAGACTCTCTTACAAGATACCAGGCAGGGTTAGCAATGTCACCACAAAGTCCAGTTGTGCTGTGCGCGTTTTTGAGATATATACTATGTTCAGAGGTGGCTGCAATTTTTCCATAACACTGTGTTCCTGGTCTAACCTGGAATGACCGAAGACGGCTGTGGTTCCTGATTTTATACATGTTTCCCTGGTTGGCCGGGACCCAGGAATTGAACGAACTCGGCCAGCCCTGCCATTTCACGAGGTCCACCGTCTTGCCCCGCCGTCGTTCGGTTTCTAGGATGGGTTCCGCGGTGTAGTAGTCTTGCGCTGTGTTCAACACGGGCAGTAATTCCTTCTCCTAAAATGCCCCTCCAGTGACTCCCCTTGAAGGTTGCCGGTTCTTACACCCACTGTTGACCAACTCTTGTCGAACTAGCGCTTACTTTTACTGATACGTACAGGGTCCCTGGTCTTGAACACCTCCTTCAGTTATAAGGGTGGCTACATTGGGTATAAGACACGACGGACTTGGGTTCCGTTCGTTCATGTACAATCCCTTGTTCCCTATTTTTGTCGACATATCATGCACCCCTTCGTGCGGAGACCATAGATCGCCATCATCCGGGTTACAGACACCAATAAGCCGCGTTATTGTTTGTTCTGAAACCGCGAAAGAACAGTGATACCGCCGCACGAAAAGCTTGATACTGGTGTCATACAGATCATAGATCCATACTAATAACATGCCGATATTGTCACCACCCTTATGTAGGATAGTAGATGAGTATGGATGGGGGGATTCGGTGGGAAAGACCCGTACGTCAGCAGGACGTCGATAGAGAAAAGGTGCTCCCTATGGTATTCCCCTTTACCAGTTCCGACGATCAACGAACGTCGTGGTGACCATCTTTCATGTTTATATTCTGCGAGAGGCAATATACAATGTTAAATTCCTAAACCATATAATGATACTAACCTGTCTATACAGCGTAGCCATGTAATCACCAAAACTTGTTGAGACTCACTCGACGAGGACACGGCCTATTGCATATGACCTTTGTGACGTGCGTTTCCGTTCCGGTCACGTGAACGGAAGCGACATTTGAACCGGCGCACCATTTTGTCCGATATTGTGCACATGCGCCTTGTCAAAGGTTACTTCCGGTCACTTGATCGGAACCGGAAGTGAAGTCACGAAGATCATATGCAAATTTCATCTACCGTTTTCTCCATGCATATTAACGCATTCTTGATGAAGTTCCAATCACAAAATGTTTCATATTTTAAACATATTTACAAAAATGCTGTGACAAATATTTTTCACAAACTGCATGTCTTCAATTTCGTACATTCCAGTAATAAAATAAAATTCATCACCAACCTCTTCATAATCACGTAAAACACAGTACGGTACCATTCAGTAGGATACATATTATTGTATCGATCTGCTCTCATACCGTACCGGTAGTTTAAATTTGGTATTTTCATACATGTCATAGCCTGCTTAACAATTCCATCTCTCATCGAGTAAAACACTAAGTCGTGTAAAACATTTTCCAGGCAAGTTTTACGGTTTGATAATGGTGTAGCCTACATCATGTACACGTCATGGATAGGATTTTCTGGAATTCAAATTAATGTTCTCTTTACTGAAAGTCATTTCCTATGTCTGAATGGATAAATGAGTCTGAACTCAGCCGAAATGTTCTCATATTGTAACTCATGTATTTGAGCACGGTATAACTTCTATTAGTCGAACATGCAGCCCCTACAAGATATTTATGGAGTGTAATTCAATAACTTCTACATTTAGCAACGATTACGACCAAAGCAACATTATTTAAGTAGATACCGGTACCATACCGGTACACATTGACCGTGGCATTCAGAATTCCTGGGCCTTAAGAAGAGGTCTGAATAATTTTAGATCAGTTTAATAATCTCGCTAGTCACCAATATCCATATTTTATTGGTATACGGTATGTAACTCTTTTATTATTATGCATACAGTATGTATATATTAGTATGTATACGGTATATAACTGTCTTTTATTAATATGTATACATGTATTTGTCTATTATTAGTATATATACGGTACGTATGTAACAGTCTTTTATCAGTATGTATACAGTATAATACTGTCTTTTATTAGTATGTGTGTGGTATGTAACCGTCTTTTATTAGTATGCATACGATATGTAACTGGCTTTTATTAGTATGTACAGTTAAAAGGGGAGTTCCGAATCACGTTTTACATCTAGACTACTAGCGCTCGTTTTGTTAAGAGATGAGAGTTGTTCTTGGTCTTATTTTCTACGAAAATCTGTCGTCGATAATTGCATGTAAAAAATTCTCCAATCGAGCCTGTGAATCAATGAGAAAATCATGTCCGTCTCAGTGCACCAGCGCGGGCAGTTGTGAATCACTTTGGTGAAAAGCGGATCACGCCATCTATCTGTCGTTACAGTCACTGAGAATAGAATCTTTTTTATCAGCTTGAGTGGTCATCTATCACCAATATCCCAATAGGAGAAAAATGATGTATAACATGCCTAGACTTCTCTGGATTGCCATTACTGAGGCGGAAATTCCTCATAGACAAAGACGGCCTGATCTGTCTGACCATGCCATATACGACAATTATCCTCACTAATTAAATTAATTCTCTCAGGATTTCGGTAGTTCGTTATTTATACACGGACGAGACCATTCATTTAAGATTGAACATAACAGACCTGGTCCAATAGAAACCTGTCCAAACGTTTCCCCATGCGACCTGATATGGATTCCTCCCTTATGCTGCATGGAATTCAAATTCTAATTTAAGAAAGTTACACCCACGTTGCCGTCGAGTTTCTGACAGCTGAATGAATTCTACTCGCATATTCAAGATTACAATATATAAACTCTCTCAGTGGACATTGGACATCCATTTAGCATCTGACTATTTGAACAAAAGAACATAGAGGAAAGAACACATAAATATATATGTTCTCAATTTTAATAATGAACACAAATGATGAAAAATTTGAAATGTTGGGGGTATGCGTGTGTGTGGGGGGGAGACCATCCCGTTATCAATCAATCAATAGTTTATTGCACGACTTTGAGACATACAAAGCATGGCAAGAGACAAAGTAGTTGAAAATATTTACATTATATACAGTGCATACATTGCGATACAACATAATCGCAATAATAACGTAAAAGTAGTACTATTTACATAGTGGACAACAGGAAGTGCTCTGCTGGAGGAGTTATTTTGGTGTTATGCGCAGCTGGTACATGTTATTGATGGAGAGTGCGACTTTGGGGTTGTTCGGGTTGAGGAGGATTGTCAATTTTTCGTCGTCAGAGATTCCTCTGTCCAAAAGATTGGGTAACAGGGAAATCAATGACAGGCGAGAGGTGTCATATTTTGGGCAATATAGTAGGAAGTGTTTTTCGTCTTCTATTTGGTTTGTGTGGCATTCGATACATAGTCTTTGGTGTCGTGGTATTTTCTTGTATCTCCCAGTTTCAATCTGCAGTTTGTGGGCGCTGATGCGGAGTTTACTGATGGTTTGTTTGTGTGTAGTGGATTTGATGTGTTTCAAATAGTTCTGGATGTTATATTCTTTGTATATTTTTGTAAATAGGGTAAGTTTTCCCTCTTCTGTTGCTCTAGTTACTGTTAGCTTTTGGAAGAAAGAGGATTTATAGTCCTCTTGCAATCTGGAAATGAGCCGTTTTGTTTGTTTATCTATGCAGTATTTGCTGGATTGCAGGGGGAAATCAGTGTTCAGAAGTTTCAAGAAGTGGGTGCAGGAATTTTCCCAGTTGTGAGCAGGAGCGTCTGTAGGGGAAGAGGAGTAAGTGTCAAAAGCGTCTTTAAGAAGGGAATTGGTGGTGAGAGAGAGTCGGTTTCTGTACTTTAGTGTCCTTGCGATTATGTCTAAATAGAGCGGAAATTGTCCTAGTTCTGCTAGACATGCAATGTTGGTGGATTGCCTTGGAACATGTAGAGTCCATTTGCAGAATTTTGTTAAGACTTGTTCGAAAGGCATTTTGAGGACTTTTTCAAGTTTGAGTTGGAGTAAGGTTGGGTGATTTTCTGTGAGTTTAGTGTCGAGTCCCCAGACTTCACAGTTGTAGAGTAGTATTGGTTTTATTAGTGCGTGGAAAAGTTTAGTTTTCAGGTGGGTTGGGAAGGAGCAGTTTGATGTAGTTTTCTGGAGTTTAAAGAGGGCTTTAAGGGCTTTTTGTTTAAGATCGACGGTTGAGTGGGAGAAGGATCCTTTCTCATTGATGATTGTCCCTAGGTAGCGATACTGGTCACCGTTTTGGAGAGGGATGTTGTTGTAGTGGAACTTGGGTTGGATTTGTTTCTTCGATTTATATTTTTGGACTATCATAGTCTGGGATTTTGTGATGTTAACTTCGAGATGCCATATGTTACAGTACCCCCCTAGCAAGTCAAGGCTGTGCTGTAATCCTTCTTTCGATTCAGACAAAATAAGTAGATCATCTGCATATAGTAGATGTGTCAGTTGTTTGGTGTTCAGTGTAATGGGGCTACATTTTGGGTCGTCAAAGGATAGGTCGTTTAGAAATATGTTGAATAATGTGGGGCTGGGATTGTCACCTTGTCGAACTCCAGTGTTGCTAGGAAAGGAGGGAGTAGTGAAGTTGCCAGTTTTTACCCCTCAGCCCATCGGGCTGCGGGGTCTTGCAATCGGCATGTACGTCTGGTCGGCCGGACGGACGGCCGGCCGGACGGACGGCCGTCTGTCAACAATTTTTTGTCCGGGCTAGAGCTCAGTTACTATTTGACTGACAGTTCTGATACTCACAGTGAATATCCCTAGTATCCCAGAGATGTGCACTGTCATGTTTATTCCGTGTTACGTCATTTCTTTACAGAGTTATGGCCCTTTGAAATTTCGCGTGACTAACTTTTGTCCGGGCTAGATCTCAGTTACTATTTGACTGACAGCTCTGATACTCACAGTGAATATCCCTAGTATCCCAGACATGTGCACTGTCATGTTTATTTCGCGTTACGTCATTTCTTTACAGAGTTATGGCCCTTTGAAATTTTGCGTCACTAACTTTTGTCCGGGCTAGATCTCAGTTACTATTTGACCGACAGCTCTGATACTCACAGTGAATATCCCTAGTATCCCAGACATGTGCACTGTCATGTTTATTTCGTGTTACGTCATTTCTTTACAGAGTTATGGCCCTTTGAAATTTTTCGTCACTAACTTTTGTCCGGGCTAGATCTCAGTTACTATTTGACTGACAGCTCTGATACTCACAGTGAATATCCCTAGTATCCCAGACATGTGCACTGTCATGTTTATTTCGCGTTACGTCATTTCTTTACAGAGTTATGGCCCTTTGAAATTTTCCGTCACTAACTTTTGTCCGGGCCAGATCTCAGTTACTATTTGACTGACAGCTCTGATACTCACAGTGAATATCCCTAGTATCCCAGACATGTGCACTGTCATGTTTATTTCGTGTTACGTCATTTCTGTACAGAGTTATGGCCCTTTGAAATTTTCCGTCACTAACTTTTGTCCGGGCCAGATCTCAGTTACAATTTGACTGACAGCTCTGATACTCACAGTGAATATCCCTAGTAACCCAGAGATGTGCACCGTCATGTTTATTTCGTGTTACGTCATTTCTTTACAGAGTTATGGACAGATGTGCACTATTATGTTTATTTCGTGTTATTCCAGTTCATTACGACCCTGGATTACTATTTACTACTTAACTGATACAGCCTTAGTAAAGGTGTTTAATATCCCCTATTTTAGCACTCTGTTTGGCAAAAATATCATTCAGTTTGCGTTTTTACCCCTCAGCCCATCGGGCTGCGGGGTCTTGCAATCGGCATGTACGTCTGGTCGGCCGGCCGGCCGTCTGTCAACAATTTTTTGTCCGGGCTAGATCTCAGTTACTATTTGACTGACAGTTCTGATACTCACAGTGAATATCCCTAGTATCCCAGAGATGTGCACTGTCATGTTTATTCTGTGTTACGTCATTTCTTTACAGAGTTATGGCCCTTTGAAATTTCGCGTCACTAACTTTTGTCCGGGCTAGATCTCAGTTACTATTTGACTGACAGCTCTGATACTCACAGTGAATATCCCTAGTATCCCAGACATGTGCACTGTCATGTTTATTTCGCGTTACGTCATTTCTTTACAGAGTTATGGCCCTTTGAAATTTTGCGTCACTAACTTTTGTCCGGGCTAGATCTCAGTTACTATTTGACCGACAGCTCTGATACTCACAGTGAATATCCCTAGTATCCCAGACATGTGCACTGTCATGTTTATTTCGTGTTACGTCATTTCTTTACAGAGTTATGGCCCTTTGAAATTTTTCGTCACTAACTTTTGTCCGGGCTAGATCTCAGTTACTATTTGACTGACAGCTCTGATACTCACAGTGAATATCCCTAGTATCCCAGACATGTGCACTGTCATGTTTATTTCGCGTTACGTCATTTCTTAACAGAGTTATGGCCCTTTGAAATTTTCCGTCACTAACTTTTGTCCGGGCCAGATCTCAGTTACTATTTGACTGACAGCTCTGATACTCACAGTGAATATCCCTAGTATCCCAGACATGTGCACTGTCATGTTTATTTCGTGTTACGTCATTTCTGTACAGAGTTATGGCCCTTTGAAATTTTCCGTCGAGGGTTTCCTCCGGGCTTTGCCTGGTTTCGTCGCCTAACAAATTCTAGCACCTCCGGCATATGACTGAAATAATGTTGAGTACTACACACACACACTCGACTCTTCCCTGGAATAGATCTTCATCTATGAAGAACTATTCACCAGATCTTTACTAACTTTTCTTGAGGTATCGATCCACACAGTCTTGGATCGATATCCCTTCACAGGATTGATGACTGAAGCCGGTACTAGCAAATACTAATCGTTGAGTATTCTCTTGAATCAACATTAATACATATGTGGGTAAATAAATTTGACAGAATTCAGCAGATTTTTATGTCAACCTGTTATTCGCTGGACATATTGTGCTGAGGGGTCAAAGCACCTTTTAGGTGCAGCCTCATGTTAGAGGTAAGTTGTTGGAGCTGTACATGTCTTGTATTATGTTGAAGAATTTGCCGTTGATGCCCATTCTTTGGAGTTTGAGTTATGTGACTTAAAATTATTCTGAAGCAATAACTTTGTACTCCGACATTTGCTCGTGTGCAAAGTCTTCAATGTCACAATTTTCGATCACGTAATCAAACGAAATAAACAGCACGTATTTCGTTGATCTGGAAGTGACATATCGACTGCTGCACTATGTTGCAATGCTGGTGAGTTAAGGGTTATAGCAATTCATTGGATATTTTGTTTGACTATTAATATGTTTCTATCACTGAAATAAATACTGAAATTACCACTTAAACCCACCTTATTTTTCGTAGATTTAACACTGAAGACCCAGCTTGAATTTGTCATTGCGTAGTACCGGAAGCATTTCCTTGCCGAATTAACCGAGAAACAAACAACGCAGGTCGGTTGTTTGACACTTTTTGTTTGAGTCGACAGAAACAGACGTTCCAATAAAACTAGAAAAGATTTACACAGATGCTTTATTACAAGAAATATAAGACGTTCATTAGGAAAGTGATCCGCAACTCATCGTGATCCGGAACCCACAAAACTACTGTATACTGTAAGTAACTGTTTTTTATTAGTATGTATTCGGTATGTAACTGTCTTTTATTAGTAGGTATACGTTGGGACAGAATATAACTAAGTATACGTTATGTAACTGCCTTTTATTAGTACAGTATACCTGTGTTTCTAACTGTTTTATCATATTTCAATATGTGGACGCATCTGGGATAACCCCGCTCTTGGTGCCCCCGATGTAAAGGGGTAGTTCCCAATTAATTATTATTATTACTCTCATCAAATGTCCACGATGATGATTGAATGTGCAAACAGAGTAAAAACGAAGGAATGGAGATTTGAATTTGCAAAACTGCAGCGATGATTATCCCACTGCAGGTTGCTTTTTCCTGACCGAAATATCCGCCCAAATCAAATGCTGCCTGTTGAGTGATTTGAGCAAGCATACGAGGGGAGGTAATTCGAATTATTATATCAGTTTCACAGCGCCCCCTGGTGGAGAGTCATTCCAGGCCGAAACAAAATGGTAGAAAGGCGTCAGTTTGCAGCTGTGCGCTGCGTTCAGTCACTCGAATGTGAGACATCGAGGGATTGAAGTCAAAAAGTAAGTTAGGAGAATGGTACATGAATGGTCAGCCTATCATACCAAGGCATTTGTGATCTCGCATATCTCTAATGTCACACGTGTACAAACTCCTAACTTCCACATGTTGAAGGCAGACAAAATCCGCCATCCCAACCATTTCCCAGAAATAAAACTTACTGCCACTGAGCGCAGGTGAAGTACAGATAGTAATGACTCCCCCAAACAACGCAAATACTATTATGTGAAAAATGGCAATACACATGGATTATGCATGAGAATTAAAGATGGATTTATGTGAAATGAATTGGCAAATTATTCAAGAGAGAACTGGGGGCAGTGAACGTTTGTAAACAGTCAAATTGTTATTAGCAAAAACTAGGTCAGTGACGATACCCCAAGCCATGAGAGTGTGTACACAAATATAAACCAGACCAATATCAAACAAATTTATACAAATTATCTTCCTCATCTATCAGTTTAAATCTTTAAGTTACCTTCATTTCCTCCTGGTCCATTCTTATTTATTGGCCATTGACCACTGGTTGTAGTGAGCATGGAGTGAGTGAGGAAATTGTTGTTGTGGGAACATGCAGAAGAGGGCCTAACATATTTTCAAGGGAGATAAACTCTTGATCAGTTAGAACCTGAAATGATAATATATCCAGATATTAACAAATTGAATTGATACCGAGACTTATTGGGAGAAATATATACTGCATACTACACCTGTAAGCTTACACTCTTAATTTCACAAAACTTCACACAACTCTTCTTCCTTTTAATGCGGATATTGAAATGAGGGTCACTCCACGTTTGTTCTGATGTTCGCGTACTCAAATTTGATGAAATAAAGAAAACTCAGGGCAACCTGACTGTCATATCTGCTGTTCCAGGTACAGTACTCTGGACTAAAAGACTTGACGATTTGATAATGAAATGAACAAGGATGGGACCTAAAGAATGAGACATAAAATATGTGACGTGCATAAAAGTCAAGTTAATCCTTTAACAAAGAGCTGCGCTGACGACGATAGCAGCAGCCGATGCATTGAGATGCGGTTCACATAGCGGTTCATTCATTCTCTTTTTTCCTTATCTCTTTGACTTAGGGTGGAGTTTTAAAATATGTATCAAATTATCTTACTATTCCAAGAAAGCCCATTCGGCGTACATTTGTGATTAATTTTGGCAATTCCAGGTCGAAAATAGTCCGTTTATCAACGATTAAAGATATTTTCTAGGCTAAAGAGTTAGGGAAGTGAGAGACTAGATGAACCGCTATGTTAACCATGTCTACGTGCACCTGCTCAGGTGCTGTCCGTGCAGCTATTTGTTAAAGGATTAACTTGAATTTTGTGCAAGTAGAAGATTAGACTGATTATATTGAATGGAAATGAATTTAAGCTCTTTGGCACTTGTAATTGCAGGGCCTAAATGGTTATAATTTTTCTAACAGGGGCCTCATATTTAGCAGTCAGTCAACTGGCAGACCTTATGCCACACCAAACATTTCAACTAACCATTCCTTCATTCAACTGTTAGTGATGCATCTCCTTTAATTTCATGTTTATCTTTGCATTTCCAATATTTTCAGGTTTCTGCCGGAGGACATGTATAAACTTTCCTCATCGCAGCTGCTTGCAAAATGTCTCAGGCAGACATGGCAGACAGCCTAGGTGATCAAACTAACAACGCACTGACATCCAGCACAGCATCCACCTCACCAGGGAGTCTCAAGGTATCTGTGGATAAAATACAGCCAGATGTCGTGGAAGGGAAAGTACAAGGAGATAGTGGGACTGATACCACCGCTCCTAACAATAACCACCATGGGTTGAACCACCAGGACTCTGTAGGCTCGGTTGGTTCTCCTCAGCCTATGTCTCCAGATCCTGTCCATGATCTGCCCCCTGAACTCCTCCAGGCTGGCTGGCGCAAGTTCTGGAGCAGACGGGAACAGCGGCCATACTTCTTCAACAAAGTGACAAATGAATCTCTTTGGGAAATGCCTCAGCTGGATTCTGGGGTGAGTAATATTGAAAGTCTCCCAATCTTTTCTGTAATATCACGATACTATATATTTCCATTGTTACCTGACCAGAGATGTTCACAGATTTTTAGCTCATCTGGGCCGAAGGCCCGATGGGCGTATGTCATGGCCTGATCGTCCGTCGTGCGTCGTCCATCGTGCGTCGTCCGTAAACATCTTCTTCTCTGAAACCGCTTGACCGATTAAGCTGAAACTTGGCATGCATGTTCCCCCCAATGAGTACACCAGAATTTGTTCATGCGGCGTCGATACGATTTTAAATATGGTGGCCATCTTGAATTTGCCAGTGAAATCTTGTCATCATTATTTTTCGGTAACTACTTCATGGATCTTTCTCAAATTTGGTACACCGGTTTCCCTTTGGGTTCCAATTTGAATATCCAATATGGCCACCAGACGGCCATCTTAGATTTCCCCATGAAACTTTGTTATCGTGATTTCTCAGGAGCTACTGAATGGATCTTTCTCAAATTTGGTATACAGGTTCCCCTTGGGGTCTAGTTGTGCAAGATACCTTTTGTGGTCTGATTCAAAAATCCAATATGGCCACCAGGCAGCCATCTTGGATTTCCCCCATGAAACATTGTTATTGAGATTTCTCAGGAAGTACTGCATGGATCTTTCTCCAATTTGGTACACAGGTTCCCCTTGGGGTCTAGTTGTGCAAGATACCTTTTGTTATTGGATTTCCCCATGAAACTTTATGTTAACTATTACACGTTCTGGAATACTCGCGTGTGAACTTACTTCCTGGTTTGGTTCGTTCCTACCTCCGAAGTTGGAGAGCCTATGGCCGTACTTACCTCCGGAGCGGGAGAGCTCCGTTTCCGTTGTTCGGCAGCCATATTGATTTGTAATGATCACGCACGTGTTGTGCAATGTAATCTAAGTGACAATTAAATCATTTTCAGTCATTGATTTCAAGGACGTGTTCGTCTACATTTCTCAGTTAACATTGGTAGCAGAAGGCGTAGTTTACTATGGCGAATAATTATAAGCAGCCGCCCCGATTAGAGGAGACAGCAGCGTTCGACAGCTGGAAAAATGAAGTGGAAATATGGCGCCGGGTGACAGATTTGCCGAAAGGAAAACAGGCACTAGCGGTGTCGCTGTCTTTGACAGGCAAAGCGAGAGAAACGGCGATGGAAATTCCCGCGGACGATCTAGCAAAAGATACAGGTATGAACACTTTACTAGAAAAGCTTGACTCTGTTTTCTTGAAAGAAACCAAAGACTCCGCGTATGAGGCCTACTCGAAGTTCAATAATTTTCGTAAATCCCCAGAAATGACGATGTCCGATTACATAATCGAATTTGAACATCTCTACAACAAGTCCAGAAGATTTGAAATGACTCTACCAGATGCAGTGTTAGCATTTAAATTGTTAGACAGTGCTAACCTGACAGAAAAAGAAAGACAACTAGCACTGACAGCTAGCAATGAACTGAAATTTGCAGAAATGAAATCTTCATTGAGACGTATATTTGGGGAAAATCCTAGGACCTCAGCCGATGAGCAGGGTATTAGAGTGAAATCGGAAGATCAGGCTTTATTTACACAGGGAGCATTTAAATCGTACAACAGCTCTGCCCCTCGCAAGCCAGCAAAGGGTACAAACCCATTGAATAAATATGGGAAACGCACACGTTGTGCGGTCTGCCAAAGTACGTTCCACTGGGCGAAGAATTGTCCACGTAGGGATTCTGATCGTGTACAAATAACTGAAGAAACTACTAGGTCAGCGGAAGGACCTGATAGCTGTAATATTACACTGTTTACCAAAGAGACAGACTATGAAATTTTTGTAGCAGAAGCACATTCCTCTGCAGTCATTGATACAGCGTGCACGCGCACAGTGTGTGGAAATAAGTGGCTTAATCAGTACTGCTCAGAGCTGGGTCAGCAAGGAAAGACCGTGATAAAGTCGACGCCCAGCAGTAGGAATTTCAAATTTGGAGATGGGAAGTATGTTCATTCAACTCAGAGGGTTGTAATACCAGCAAAAATTGGGAACACAAAATGTAATATTGATACGGAAGTAGTTCCAGCAGACATCCCCCTACTCTTGAGTAAAACTTCTCTGAAGAGAGCAGGGACAGTTATCGACCTGGAAAATGACAAGGCTGTCATGTTTAACCAGCCAGTGAAATTAGAATTTACTTCTAGTGGGCAATATTGTGTTAACATTCTGGACAAAGACATGTGTACCAGTGTACAGGACACCGGTACCGAGAGTAACAGTGATGAAGTGTTGGTGACATCAGACTTTGCTAAACTGCCAGAAACTGAACAGGAAAAGAAGCTAGTCAAGTTACACAGGCAGTTTGGTCACGCAAGTGCGGAGAAATTGAGGCGCTTACTGAAAAGTGCTGGTGTGAACTGTAAGGACGTCTCAGAAAAAATAGAAACTGTAGTCAACACATGTGAAACTTGCTTCAAATTCAAGAAACCAGTTCCCAGACCTGCAGTTGGGTTACCATTAGCAAATGAGTACAATGAGGTGGTGGCGATTGATCTTCACGAATTAGGACCGAACCTCTGGTATATGCACATGATCGACCAGTTCACGCGATTCAGTGCAGGATGCATTGTGAGGTCCAAACAATCCTCTGTCATCGTGGCCAAATTTATTCAACACTGGATAAGTATCTACGGCGCCCCCCAAAAAGTCTTGACAGATAATGGGGGCGAATTTAACAATGACGAATTCAGAGACATGGCCGAGAACTTCAGCATAGAGGTGAAAACAACTGCCGCATATTCACCATGGAGCAATGGTTGCCTGGAGAGGCATAATCAGACACTGACGGACATTCTGCTCAGAACCAAAGAGTCGGAGAACAGCGACTGGGATACGGCTCTTAGCTGGTCGTTGATGGCGAAAAACGCAATGCACAACGAACATGGATTTAGTCCATATCAGATGGTCTTTAGCCAAAGTCCAAATCTGCCGACGGTCTTAGTTGACAGATTGCCTGCCCTGGAGGGCACTACGAAAAGTGCAGTGGTTGGAAAGCATATTAATGCTCTCCATGCAAGCCGGAAAGCATTCACCGAGTCTGAATGCTCGGAACGAATTCGGCGTGCATTAAGGAAACAAACTAGACCGTCCTCAGACAAGTATTTTACCGGCGATAAGGTGTATTACAAACGTGTAGACTGCACGGAGTGGAAGGGGCCAGGGACAGTCATCGGACAAGATGGAGTCGTCGTGTTTGTTCGGCATGGGGGAACATATGTCAGAGTGCATCAGTGCAGGCTGCGAAAGGCCTTGTCTCCCAAAAGTGCCAACAAGGAGGCTTCATGTGATAACACAACTGAGAACACACATAATGATGAAACAACTGGTGACATTCCAGTCACAGCTTGTGACTGTGAAATGGATACAAACTCAGTGGAGCACGGCAGTGATACTGAAAGTCCCGAAAATGTGGAAAACGGTGAGCCACAAGAACATGTATTTCCCAGGGATACTTCGCGATCTACAGGCATCGCTGTAACAGCAGACAAGAAGGTCAAATCCGGTCAAATGGTAAAATTTGCAGACCCGCAGTCAGGTACTTTCCACGTTGCGAAAATTCTAGGACGAGCTGGAAAAGCTACGGGTAAGAACAAAACTTGGTATAACGTACAATATTCTGAGCCATCGGAAATGGCGGGAACGACAGTTTCAGTGGATATTAGTAGAGTGAATAACTTAGAAATATTGGAGCCAACATGTGCTAACACGGCACAAACTGACAACACTACCGGTAACCATGACAACACAACGGCGCTGGCCTATGTGGAAGAAACTGTGTTTCATGTTGAAGAGGCTTCGTTTGATGCTGCTAAAGTGAGTGAACTGAACAACTGGCAGCAAAACGGAGTGTATGTAGAAGTTGAAGACACTGGTCAAAAATGTATTTCAACGAGATGGATCTGTACGCTCAAAGAAACGGCATCTGGGCTTGTACCAAAAGCTAGACTAGTAGCTCGTGGGTTCGAAGAAATAGACAATGAGGACATTCCCAAAGACTCGCCCACATATGCAACAGAATCACTCCACGTTATTCTGGCAACCTTCGCGCAAAAACAGTGGACTCCTCAGTCGATGGATATAAAAACCGCTTTTCTTCAAGGAACCGAGCTCTCCAGAGATCTTTATGTCAGACCGCCAAAGGAAGCAAATGCAGGTAGCAAAATATGGAAACTGCAAAAGTGTGTATACGGTTTGTCAGACGCATCACTCTACTGGTACATTAAAGTACGTGATGTGATGACTCAGTGTGGTGGCAAAGTTTCTGTAGTTGACCCGGCAGTGTTCTTCTGGACTGATGAAAATGGTGGAGTGAAGGGTATCCTTGCAGCTCCTGTGGATGACTTCATTTTAGGAGGAGATTCAGATTTCGAAACCAATCATCAGATCAGCTTTCTGTGTAGGTCGAGAGGAATGCAGTACATTCAGGTATGTTGGCATAGAAATCGACCGCGATGGCACAGGCAACATACTCCTTCATCAGAAAGACTATGTTGCAAACCTTCAGCCTATCCCCATTGATACTGCAAAGAGATCTCAGCTGGACTTACCATTGGATGAGAGAGAGTGTGAACTGTACAGGTCTAAAGTAGGTCAGATATTATGGGTTGCTCGTCAGAGTAGACCCGATGCTCTGTTTGATGCGTCAACACTAGCTGGTGGAGTGAAAGGAGCCAAAGTGCAAAATGTTCTGGAAGCGAACAAAGCTGTTCGTAAACTCAAAGCCGAGGATGTGGTACTAAAGTTTCAGCCGCTCGGTGATGAAAGAGCGCTGGAACTTGTGGTGTTTAGTGATTCGTCTTTGGGGAACTTGCCAGATGGAAGAACACAGGGCGGACACTTCATTGCGCTTATGGGCGAGGATGGTAGACTTTCTCCACTACAATGGCAATCCAAACGCATTCGCAGAGTTGTACGGAGTACCTTAGCTGGTGAGACTCTGTCCTTAGCCGATGGAGTTGACAATGCAGTGTTTTTGGCAACACTGTACACTGAACTTACCACAGGAAAACCAGATCCCACAGGACTGCCGATTACATGTGTAACTGACTGTCGGTCCCTGTTGGATGCAGTCAAATCCATGAAGCTGGTCTCTGACAAACGACTACGAATGGAGATCAGTTACATGTATGTGAAGGAAATGATTGAACAGAAACAAATCAAGTGCGTACTGTGGTCAGAAACGAAGAGGCAACTCGCGGACTGCCTTACAAAGAAAGGCGCCTCCTCCAACAACCTCCTACACGCACTGAATACAGGTGTGTGGTCTAGGACATCAGTGATGTGACAGAAATTCTCTTCCAGACTGAACAGTAAAGTAATATATAATTTCTTATGATTAATTGAACCTATTGGATTTTATCTTTTTGCAATGAACTAGTTGGTGTGTGATTCTACTAATGTTCATGGACAGAGCTATTAGCATTTACATTTTTGCACAGATCTAAATGTGTGTGCTATAATGTGAGTTCGTATATGATGGATATTAACATCCCAGGACTCTTTGGACTATGTGATTCATGATGCCGGATGGACATGTACTTCGCTGATAAATGAACAGGTTCTTTGACACTCATGAACTAATCATTGACTGTAATTTAGTCTCTCCCTCTGTTTATTTTCATTTATATCCAATTTTAAATTTAAAAGAAAAATGGGGAGATTGTTAACTATTACACGTTCTGGAATACTCGCGTGTGAACTTACTTCCTGGTTTGGTTCGTTCCTACCTCCGAAGTTGGAGAGCCTACGGCCGTACTTACCTTCGGAGCGGGAGAGCGCCGTTTCCGTTGTTCGGCAGCCATATTGATTTGTAATGATCACGCACGTGTTGTGCAATGTAATCTAAGTGACAATTAAATCATTTCCAGTGATTGATTTCAAGGACGTGTTCGTCTACATTTCTCAGTTAACACTTTATCGTGATTTCTCAGGAACTACTGCATTGATCTTTCTCAAATTTGATACACAGGCTCCCCTTGGGGTCAAGTTGTGCAAGATAGCTTTTCTGGTCCGATTCGAAAATCCAATATGGCCACCAGGTGGCCATCTTGAATTTTCCCATGAAATTTTGTTATCGTGAATTCTCAGGAAATTACTGCTTGGATCTTTGTCACAGGTTCCCCTTGTAGTCCAGTTCTGCAAGATACCTTTTTTAGTCCATTTTGAAAACCCAATATGGCCGAATCTTGAATTTCTCATGAAACCATCATGAAATCTCAGGAAATTACTGCATGGTTCATTTAGTGTTCAGGGGGGACAACACAAGTTAGAAACTCATCTATTGCAGTTCTTTAGTAAAAATTTCTCACAGCTACAGGGATTCATAGAAGTCCAAATTTTACGAACCGAAGTCCGGAAAATTGAGTTTTTTTTACAGTCAAATTGAGTTACATGTAAAATAAAATTCATCGACATTTTTTCCCCCTAAAGTTGAGTATATAAATTTTTTACAAACCAGGGTGATTTTTCCCCACAAAGTTGAGTATATAATTTTTTTACAAACCAGGGTAAATGTCACCTTCCATGAACCTTGTCTACTGTTACCAATTCATGTATTTTTAACCTTTTGTGTAATTAAAATCATTTTGTGTAGTTGATTGCGTTTATATACACATTTCCAGCGCTCGAAATAACGCTTGTCTACTTGTCGATGACAAGTGACTTTCGCAAGTGTCAAGTAAAAAGAAAAGTGACTTGTTGCCTGCGACAACAAAGCCATAAAGTGCCGTCTTTATTTGTAACAGATATATACTTCGCCTAACAAAACAACGTGTGTAGCATAGTTTCCGCAGGCCACGAAGTTGATAAAATTTACGTGATTCCATGGCTCGTACGACCGATGTCGTTGTTGTCACTGTCTTTTTGAAAACCGCTCTCCTGTGCGCGAAGATAGAAAATAACCGTATTATGGTACGTGCGATTTCATTAGCCTAATTACTCCATCCAGCCAATCAGCGTAGCTGATAGAATCTGATTGCAGCCTAGCGATAACACGTTTGGTCATGGTGGTTCGATCATTTTGGTTGAATAGAGCGTCAGTGACAACTATTCTTCGACAGTAATATGGATCGTTTTCTGAAATGTCGGAATGAAACCCCAGTCACAAGAAGGCAGAACAATCAAGAATTTCTTGCCAAAAATTATCCGTCGAAAGAGTGACTCACATGATATTGAAAACATTGTTGCCCTTGTTAAAATACTGGTTCTACTGTCTGTCCCAGATAATATATCCGAGACGTTTTCGGCGATATTTCGGAGACAATTGATCGGGCATATTGAAACTTCACACAGGAGATCAACTAAAAAGTACTAATTTTATTCCAAAGTATCCAGAAAATCCTTCCAGTAGTTCTCAACAAATCGCGAAAACAACAATTAGATGGGAGATTTGTAGGTTATATTTTTACGTCATGACACCAAGTCTGCAACATGATTGACAGATCAATGTCATCGTAGCCCCAAAATAACATGGTAGGTATTGGTGATTTTCGTCAATGCGGTAGTTGCACAATACAGGGTTCCGGCCTTGGCCGCTAGGATCGCCTTTGTCTTTATTTCCGTTTGATACCACTTCTATCGTCTGCTAGGCACAGCTGAGTGGGCTGGCTGATCGTTTCGCTTGGACGCGTAGCGCAGGCCTTGCATTTTGACGGGGCCGATCGGCCCCGGCCCCGTGATCGACCCCGTGAGCACTTTTCACGGGGATTATTCATCGGCCCCGTCAAATCAGTCCAGTGAGTATATTCCCATATCTTCATGGAATAAATCTAATCCTAGTACTGTGTCTTCTGTCTTGACGACTTGTGCTTGGGCCAAGAAAGAAAATATGTCTATTTTCCGGTTTAAATACCCGACCGAGTCTAAATAAATCGTGCGAGTCTAATAATTTTATCAGCAAATTCCAACGAAATCACTACGAAGGCTGCGTTTTACAACAACAACAACCATAAAGCGGCGCGACTACTGTCAGCATACAGTAAAGTGTGACGTGACTGTAGAGCAGCATGGCATGGCGGCCGGTTGACGATCTTTTCAGCAAATAAAGCACCTACTTCTAGGTCGGGAATCGAGAAATCAGCAACGTGATTACGGTTCAGTCGACCTGATCATGTTTATCAGGACAATTTTAAACATATTCTCCATCAACTTCGAAAGAAATCAACTGATTTTATGGCTTGAAATGGCATTTGTTGAAGCAGTGTTTCGTGGACACGGTAATTTGCAAGTGGTTTCGTTTTCAGTGAAATCGGCGACGACACAGTCCAAGTCGCCGTCAAAGTCTAACCGACCGGTACCATTTCTCCGCTAAAAAATCCAAAATTTCCCGACTGTTTTATTATGAATGCATTGCAATGAACCTCCAAGATTCAAGCAAGTAATAATTCTTCGTTTTTTTAGAAATGGCGTGTTCAAATCGTTGTACGATCCAGTCTCGTTTCTCAAATTGCTCGAATTAGATAGGCGCTGGTACAGATCTCCATGATGTTCAAATTAATTTCCCATTTCATTTTATGGGATACGGACAAAACCCCAGTGGACAAAACACCAACGGACAAAACACCAGCGGACAAAACCCCAGTTGTCAATTTTTTTCTTCTGGCTTTTCCAGAAAATATGTGCACTCCCCCTATGGAAGGCACTGGAATTCCACATGGAATTTTGTATTTTTCACTAAAAATCCTTGAAATTTTACAGGGAAATTTTATCATTCCTGAGGGGAAATCCTTGGAATATATTGTTTTGCATATCAAGTTAATAAATTAAAATGATACTCGTTTTAGTGGTAATTGAAAACAGCAGTCAAAACACATTATTGGCAATTCTTATTTCTACAATATCAGTAGGCTACAATAACTGGTTTCAGCAGAAGTCGTTGAAATATTAAGATTTGCTGGATCCAGTAAAGATAAAAATACCAACATGGAGGGTTTTTCTTTTATTCCTCTATTTTTTTGGTGATACCGGTACTTATAAGATCTTTTGAATATATGAAAATATGGGGGAATATATGTTATGAGGGTGAAAGGGGGGGGCGATATGTCCTGGGAGAATATGTTAAAGTGGGTGGGAATGTTGTACAATCAAGAATAATTTGTAGAGCATTGTATATGGGACAGGAGTAGGCTACTGGACATCAAAATAAAATTTATTTCCAAACAAAGGTTTGGTTGATATATGACCAATAATACATTGTCATGTGGTGAAATTTGAAATCAGCCCCGATGGCCAAAAATCAGCCCCGTGACCCTACAAGACGGGGCCTATTTATCAGCCCCGTCTTATTTCTAGAATGCAAGGCCTGATGTACATGTGTTAAATTGAGACCTGATTGGTAATGTGTTAAAGGTTATACAAAATGGTCTCAAAATCTGCTACTTTTTTGTGCTAAATTGTTGTAGAGGTGATTATATAGACTTGTTTTACATTTTTGTATGTTTTCAAACTGCCCAAGTTTGGAAATAGCAGCAGTAAAGTGCGACAATTTCATGCCCCTTTCAAAACGGCGAAAGCTGTGACCGCTTGACCTGTGACGTCACAACCTGATGATCTCGCTCAAATGCCTGTTGTGACGTCCAAATGTCAGCGACATCACGCTAGAACTCCCACAGTTGGGTGAATCTTTCGTAACAACGCCCGATGTCATAGACTATGACGTTTACGGCGCAATCGTAATCAGGTTGTGACGTCATGCACCAGAGGTCACGGCTCCAATACGTTTTCCCCCACATGTGTGCTATTCGTGTCCTAAAACCCACTTCGACGACATTATTCGAGAAAAAAATACTAATTTGTTGTTTGGAACACTACTGGGTATGTTTTAATGCAAAGTAATGTAGAGTCATTTGGTATAACCTTTAAATGGAAACCCGGTTGGTAACACATGTGTTAGATGGAAACCCGATTGGTAACACATGTATGTGATAAATGGAAACCTGATCCGTAATACATGTGATAAATGGAGACCTGATCAGTAGTATTATGAGGATCTGATCATCAGTGTTTATATATCCTCTCCAGATTCAAATACAAATTCTGGAAAAAATAATGATGTTCATCTCGTGGTTGCAGAAATATGGCAAACCAGATTTTTAACTTCCACTTTTGATAAAATTCCACTTCTGATATCATAAAATTTTATTGGCAGGCTGTAGATAACGTTTGGCCAAGATCTCAGCCTACATGTACATATACCAGATTTCAGCCTACATACATTTCAGCCTACATGTACATATACCAGATTTCAGCCTACATGTAAATATACCA